>APFE031684882.1:0-189958 GCA_000404065.3 Pinus taeda | reverse complement strand
ATTTTCTCCATCAATCACTTATTCCTCGTATTCTATTATATTATTTCCAAATATACTATATTCAATCTCTAGAAGTGGTAATTGAGTTTGATTAATTCCTACAGTTGGATCTCACCTCCCTGCCAGCTTCGATACAATAGAGGAGCCAATAGTGGGAGTTGTCTTCTTGTCTCTTGTAGGTACTCTAGAGTTGCTTTCTTTATAATCCAATTGCAAGCTTATAGCCTCATTTGTCTAATTCTGATGAGACATTTTACTTGCAATTGATCCAACATTAGAAAAAGGGCTTTCAAGGATATCATATTCACTTTTACCCCTAGTTTTCGATTTAAGATCTTTTCCCCAAGTCACACATATTTAAAATAAAAAAATTAATCACAGCAAAACCAAGGTAAAGAAGCAAACTAGACCATTGGTCCTTGACAATTCTAACTCAATTAGCTTCAACAGAATTGTATTCGCTGATAAAAATAACACTAGGCCATAAAAAGAAATCTCATTTGTAGGAAAAGTAAAAGAAGTGAACCAAACTATTGGCTCCTAACAATTATAACTCGATAGCTTCAACAAAACTTTGTTTGCTTGAATCAAACCACACTGTGTGGACCAACATGACAAGGGCGACACACTGAAGGTGGTAGTCCAGGGTATTGCCTCCTCTTCTCCTTTGAGTCTTAAATATTGTGGAATTTAGTCAAAAAACCTTTGATCATCAAGGTTTTATCCCTCAATTGCCTCCCCCATAATGATGCAAAAATGTTGGGTGGAATAATTGATAAAAAATCTACTCAACAATTACTTATCAATCTAGGGTTGTAGACTTTGAGTCACCACATAGTTTATACATGGATCAAAACCACATAGACCTGTTATGCTAAAGATTTATCTAATTGCCTAAGAAATTTTCACCTTAAACAAAATAAAAATTTGCATCACCTTGGTTTCTATCAAAGAGTCATATCAAGGACAACAAGATCAAAATACCTTCGATAGTTTTCACTGAAATCAATCAAGAAATCCTAACTAAGGGGGCACTAATTTCCTAGTGCTAAAGCCTCCTGGGTCGATTGAATTTTTGTACCCTCATGTCTTTAGGTGGAAAAAGGACTCAAGAACTCACAGTGGATTCTAAGATTACACTACAGGAAAGGAACCTAGGTTTTAATAAGAAACTCCTAATCAACTAGGCAGTGTTGTTGTCAGAAAATTTTAAAAGGAAAGGGTGACTAATCCTAAGTTTCCCTTGGGGTCATACCACTACTAAGCACTCATTGGTGATTTAGATACAAAATGAACAATGTTAAATGTATATAGCTTGTAAGACACCCTACTCTAGATCTTCAAAAGACAAGTCAAATCCATAGATTATCATTCATATAATAGTACACATAGATTTATTTTCTCACAAGAAAGAAACATAATATAAATGATGTTTGAAGTTCAAATTCAAAGCTTCACTCAACATTGATAAGTATGATACAAATTCTTGCTATTAAATGTGAAATTATAACAAATATAAACAATTATATTATGTGAAGACTACACACAACGCTTAACCATTCTCGTGTATCAACACATATAAAGATTTGATTCACATAAACCTCTTAGAGTTATATGTGGTCTTTGCATACACAATCCATGCATCCATCGAAATCTATATAAAAATAGAATTCGAACTATGCTACATAACAATTATAAATATTTCAGAGTGCACAATCTCCTTGAAACAAAACCTTATATTGTTAATGAATCTTTGCAAACCATAAATGGTGATCTTGAGCAAGATGTATCATGCCAACCTGCTTTATTATTGCATGCCAGAGGAAACATAGTCTCGCATTCACCAAAGACACCTCACAACAATAATTCCTAGCCCTATATTTGCAATAAATCATACAAGGCATGTGTTCTTAGACAAAAAAATTATACATTTGATTGTGGTAGACTAAAGAACAAGATTAGCATGTAAACACTTCAAATTTGATCTAAGCGAGAGGTTAAATACGTCTCGATCTTAATTTGCACACACTCAGCTATAACATTCAATGATTCAAATAAAAAAAAAATAATCTAAATAAGAATAACACAGATATTAACACATAGATACAAAACTTCTAATCTAATTCTATTTTTTTGAAGTAAAAGATTCTTACTTTCTATAAACATTTAAATATTATCTAAAGCATTAATAAACTTAGAAATTTCATAAAACATTTTAAAATAAATTTTTCCAAATTAATATTTATTTTCATAATTTAGATAGAAATAAATACCTTTATTGTTTCTTATTTATATAATTTTTATTTTAATACCACTTATAATTATTTTGAATTTTCCAGTTTTTATAAGTTACAATTATTTAATATTAACTGGTAAAATAATTATAAAACTGTCATATAATGTTTTAATTTTTTATTTTTATTTATTATTTTAATATATTAATAATTTAAATTACTATTTATAAAATGATAATAATTTATGTCTAAAAAACATATATTATAGTAATTCGGTACTCTCCTCGCAAATTAAATGATGAGTATTTAAATATTTAAAATTAATTAAAATTTTAATTTAATTATTTTATAATTTTATTTTATTTGAAAATAACTCTTCATTGTCATCACGTCATACGCTTACGGTTAAACTAAACCTTCTCTGCATTTCATATTCTTACTTTTATATGTGTTAAGTAAACCTGAAATAGTGAATCTTTTGGTGGCAGATATTGCCGCCAAAAGGTAATTGAAATTATATAAACATTACATTCATGGGTAGTATAGAGACACGCCTCGTTGGCGTAGTTGTTCCAGCTCACCCTCACCCCACCTTAGTTTCTGACAGCGACGAGCCCAAAGTTCCTTTAGCGACATTAAATGGTTTGCTCCCGACAACTCTAAGATCTCATCGCAATCATTAACAGACAGCCTGCAGAGCTTCTTGAGCTGCCCCAACCCTGGAATGCTCCGCAGCCTTTTGCATCGAGAAACATCTAATGTCTCCAAAGATATCAACCTCTCAAGATTTGGCAGCTCCTCTAGTGTTACACACCCAGAAATGTCCAGACGTTGAAGTCTTGAAAGACCACAAAGCCCTCCTATTTGTGTCAATTCCTCACAGGAGTTGAGGCTCAATCTTTCTAAATTGCGTAGGTTCCAAATCCAGCTGGGCAATTCTTCAAACAACATTCCGGTCATGTGTAGTTCTTTCAAGGACAGTTGATGCTCAAGCTGGGTGGGCAATTCTCTCACATTACAAAAGCGTGAGATATCTAAGTATTCCAAGGTCGTAATATTTCCAAGAATGGTGCCGGAGAAGGCCAATTCATAGCATCCTTTCAAAACTAGACTTTTGAGTTGATTTAAATTCCCAAAAGATTCTGGAAGAATCCTCAACCTGTAAGCATTTACTAATCTAAAGTGCTGGAGGCGTGTTAGCCTTCCAAAAGAATCAGGCAGCGATGTTATGTGCTCGCAGTCCTCTATGTCTAAGTATTTCAAGCAGGGCAATTCACAAAATTCTTCTGGCAAACTTTTGACACCGTCGAGCATGCCTCCACTCGCTGATATGGTAATCTTTTCAAGGCGCTTCAATTGTCCTATGGACTTGGGCAACTTTGAAAATGAGGGGCCAACCCAGATACGTAGCTCTCGCAACTGAAGAGGAGGCTGCAATGTTTGGCATCTATCAGAAAGAGGTACATGGATTTTGGCGTACAAAATGAAATGAAATTACAAAAGAAAAATACGCATACCCCAGGTTCCTTCTGCCACAGTGTTTCCAAGTTGAACCCGGCCACTTGTAAAACCCTTAGGTTCTCCATTGGTATCCAACAAGGCAGGCAAGGGTATGGACACTTATACCAGCGGAGCCATCTGAGATTTGGTGACCGCGCTTTCTTCAATATGCGTTTCAAATAACGATCTTCAGTTGCAACAAATTCCAAATCCGAAATGCCACAAGAACGAGAATCATTGAAGAGATGTTTTTCCCCAACCACCTTATACAGCCATCTTGGACGCCAGAAGAGATGTTCTGACATCGTCGGCGGCCCCCATTTATCAAGATGACAACCAAGCATGGTAATCCCGCGAACTTGGGTCATTATCTGCTCGCATATGAAATGAAAAGTATACATATGACAGACTAAATCTTTCTTTCGAATAAATAAGCATATTTATTGTGAACGTTAAATACTGAAATTTAACCTGAATACAAATGTTTCAATGATTGAAGTACTTACATGTGAGGATTGCTCCAGCAAATCATCAATGTCTGCTTTGGATTGCTGCCAAAGACGACGGGTCCCTAATCCCTGCGCAATATTTCTTGCCAGGTCACGAATGTGATCATGCATTCTTATACTATTTTCTGCGTCCAGATCCAACAAACACTTGTCCTGTAGATTTTGGAACCCCGGCAAACCCCATATTCTTATAGCAACATCTCTTTTTTCTCCTATGAAAAATGAGGCAATATCTAAAAATATTTTCTGATCTTCTTCACTGAGCGAGTCGTAACTTATTTTTAGGCTTTTCTCTATCTCAGTGTTAGACAGTCCCCTGTCTAGTGTAGCTTCCCAGTAAGATTCACATCGCCCACAAACAAGTGCCCCTAATACTTTCAGCAACAACGGCAACCCATCGCAGGCTTTCACAAATCGATCTGTCAGATCTTCAAATTCTTGTGATGGGGATGGCTGATTCAAGGCATAGCAACAGAAGAGCTCTGTGGAGTGTAATTGACTCAACCCCTTCATATTATAAATTGAGGACTCTAACACTCCTGACCTTGTGAGGACACGTTTGTCCCTGGTTGTAGCCAAAATCAAGCTATCAGGGTTAAGGACAGCCCTAAATGACAAAAGCGCGTCCATTTGAGAGGCATCATCTACATCATCTACAACTATGACAGCGTGACAGGATGAGAGATATTTTCGAAGTATCCCTACTCCTTCATCAACACTCTCAATTTCTCGTTGCATGTCTGTTAAGTCTTCTAAAAGCTTACTCTGCAAATAATTTACAGAGTTTCTCTTTATGGTTTCTCTTACATTAAATAGAAAAGAGGATTTACTGTAATGTGATCTCCTAAGATTGAAGAATTCCTTGGCCAGAGTGGTTTTACCAACTCCACCCACACCCCAAATGCCCACAACCTTGGCCTCCACGCGCTCAGTCTCCTGTTTCTGTAGGACTGTGGTTTCAAATTCTTCCAATTTCTGGTTCAATCCAGTTGGGTATTCTGCCACATCCAACAGTGGCTTTGGAACACTTTTTAGAACGCTTTCCACTACCTTATCCAGTAGCTCACCTTTGTCGTCGTCGTCCCTGAATAGTGTAAAATACAGCGTATATCAATCTAACACATTAAAACTAACACGGATTTTAAAGGACAGTAGGAGATACAACTTACAGAATCACAAAACCGCTTATATCAGCAACAAAAGAAAGTGCATCTCTCCATTTCCGAAAACTGTCTGGGTTGTGGCGTGGCTTCTCTTCACCAGTTTCAGGGTCATGTGCAGTTTTCCCTTCAAGCTTTCGCAAGGCAAGAGCGTACGCTCCGTCTTTGACCGTATGACGGAGCACAGAAGGTTGAACCTTGTAGAATACTGGAAGAATGATTTTCCCCGATTTTACAGACTCTACCATGAGGACAAGTTCGTCCAAGCACCAAGTAGATTCAGCATACGTTGGTGAAAAAATTGCAATGTGGAGAGAAGCACCAAGGATAGCCTGTTGTATCTGAGAAGGGATATTTTGTCCCGCCTCCAGCTCCTCTTTGTCCAAAAAGACTCTCAAGCTTCTGTCAATAAGACGTCGGTACAGATAGCTGGCGAACGTCTTTTTAACATCGGGGCCCCTGTGATTAATAAATATATCCCAAGGAGGAGGAGAGTAAGAAGTCGAGGCAGAAGATGATGAGGCCATGGAAGAGGAAGCAGCAGAAGCCTGAGGGGATAGAGTTAGGCTCGATATTGATACTGAAATCTAGAAATGTGTGGATTCATAAACTCAATAACAAGATGAAGCTTCGAGGGGTAGTAGGGCTTTTATGTATAAATTCCCGTGAGCACGCATATGCTGTTTACCTGGTAGGGTGCCTATCACACAGTTTGATCAAAGCAGCCATAAAAATTACTTGGTAGGTAGGGGTGCCCATCACACAGTTTAGTCAAAGCAGCCATACAAATTACTTGGTAGGCAGGGCTGCCCATCACACAGTCTGGTCAAAGCAGCCATAAAACATCACACAGTCTGGTCAAAGAAGCCATAAAAATTACTTGGTAGGTAGGGGTGCCCATGACACAGTCTGGTCAAAGCAGCCATAAAAATTTAAAATACATTTTCTATATGTTTCTAGTGCCAATAGCATGAACCTTGCGGTGCAAAATTCCCATCGTTACCTACATGTTTCTAGTGCCAATAGCATGAACCTTGCGATGCAAAATTCCCGTCGTTACTTATATGTTTGTAGTGCAAATAGCACGAATCTTGCAAAATTTTGGGTTACTCATTCATGATGTCTCTGGTTTATTTTTTATCATAATATTTTATTTTCGTGTGCATATGTTAATTGCTTATCCTTACTAGTTATGTTAAATAAAAAATATGTTAAATATTTTTTATTTAATAATTACACTATATTTTTTTGTCCACTCTTGCTTTTTATTTTTTTATGTTTTATTTAACAATTCCCTATTCTTACAAAGAATCTCTCATTTTTTTATATTTAATTTAATCATGTCTTAATTTAAAATCTCTTTAATATTGTTTTATAATATGAGACTATACTATAAAAATAAAATTGAAAAACAATTATATAAAACAATATTATAAAAATAAAATTGAAAAACAAATTTATATCACATTGGTTAATTTTATTTCTAAAAGACATGTTAATATTGAATTAAATAAACAAATTTATTTAATATTTGCTGTTTATTATATTTAGTATTTATGTCAATATTAAATTACATAAATAAATTTATTTAATATTCTTTTATTTATTTTTAAAATACATGTCAAAATTGAATTATATGATACCAAAGTTTATTTACATACAACACAACACCACTAAATTTCATATGAAATATATTTTTTAATCTAATATAAAATTAAAATGAATCTAATTTACTCACGTTTAACAACAATAGGTATTAGCGATTTTCTCATTTTCAACATATCTTTGGCTTCATAAGTCATTAAATCTAACAATATAATGGTAGAATAGGAAACCTATAGTGGCATTTGCCTAGATTTTATTATAGTTTGCTCTTGAATGTCAAAACAAACTACTCTTTTAGTGGTAATTTACCACCTTTCTAACTATGCTCACTTTTGTGCCCTACCACAGTTATTTATGCCTTCTGTAATTTTTCATGTTTTTATGGATCAAAGTTTTATGTTACATCACATGCCCACTTCTATTATCTTGGATTGTGATCCCACACTCACTAGTAAATTTCGTAGGAGTTGTCTAGTCTATAGAGAGCATAGTTGAAAATGAGCACAACTTATCATTGTCATACTCGTGGCTAAAGTGAATTGGATAACAAATGCATGCAAACCTATATGAGATGAATTTTCGCAAATAAACAACACCAATACTTGTAGTGTCTATCCCTTGTCAAACGACGGTTTTAATATACCTAAATGTATATTACAAATATTCTCATAATGTAATTTAAATAAATATGATGTAGTAATACTATTTAGAAGATCATTATCATTAATACCTAGCAATGATATGTCACTTCCTTTCCAATGACATGAATTATCACCATTTTGCATATGTATATATGTTATCATAGTATCTCCAAACATGTCTAAGAGATAAAAACATATATATTTAATGATAATTGTTTACTAGGCTTTGCATTCAAATTGATATTAGAGCTTTTAAGATAGAAATATATTTTTCAATCCAAACATAGAAACACTTAGCCATGAAATTGATTATTTTGAAGAAAAGTATACAAATTATTATTAATGAAATCAGGGAACTAATGGAAATGTATAAAGAACTATTAGAGGGTCTTTACCTTTAACCTTTAACATTTTCCTGGGGAGATTCCCAATGAAGATGATAATTCCCATGATTACAAAAATTATGAGGACAATTTACATGATGAATAATGAGTAACATAGAAACTTTCTTCCCAATAGGTTTGGGTGGCACAACCTACAATTTATTATTTAGTAAGTATTGATTATATTAATCTAGATGTCCTTGCACATAAATGAACATAGACAGATATTAATGTGCCAATGAAATAGACTATAAAAAAACTTGAATGAAATATAGTTTTTAATATAACCATTGAAAATGAAATAATGTTTTATGGGGAGTGCAAGAGAGAGGTTACTGTGTTTGAGAACCATTCATTCCTAAGGTTTATTTTGTACAAAATATGCATGAATGGTTGAAAAATAACCATATATATGACATGAGCTGTTCAAATTTTTTATGATAACATAGGCACTAAATGCATTGTGGAGGTAGACCCATCATGTAATGGGATGATTATGCCCATCTTCATCTATTCAATGGAACCAACCTAGAAGCTATCATGCTAAATCAATGCTAGAAAATGTAAATGAAATCAATGAAATATGAAAAACGAAAATTTCCCATAGCTAAATTGTTGATTTCACCGCCATCCTCAACATATTCTATGATGTAATTAATTATGTCCAATGAATTTACGACCAACAAATAGATTCTCAAAATAATGATCACAATTTTAGTATAGGTTTGAGACTAAGAGGAAAGAATCATAAACATCTATTGGTTGGTTTTGTTTACCAAGATGGTAGCTAGCTTGATTATCCAAATAATCTAGAGGAATTTGCAACAAACAAAAACTTATTCAAAAACAAAATTCATCCATGCACACAGATTTATTCCGCAACAAACTATTAATGTTTGTATTAAGGAAATATAATTTTATCTTGTACACATCAATTTATCAACCGTGTGCATTGACAATGTCCATAATTACTCATATGGATGATGATGTTGAAATTCTAGTCCCAAATATAGAAATTGATCGACCTTGTTATAATGGAAGATCTATGAAATTTATTCTTATGGTGAAAGGAAATTGTTAGTGTTTCAAAGTTAGAGATCAAGCAATTCAATGAGTAAATTTTTTATGTCTGGAAGCTCAAACCTAAAGATATATTAGTGGAGGAAAGCCAATGGATCACTATGGATTTGTGAATTAAACCAACGAGAATGCGTACAAAAGACTAGACTAAGTTGGATTAAAAGGCAAGGAGCATAATGTGATTTGCCTCTCACATTTAGCATTGTTAAATATTTCAAAGAATCTACATAAGCAAAGAAATTTGCATAAGTCTTAGTCCTCAATGAAAACTTTGTTCCTACAAAAGAAGTTGTATAACCTATGCATGAAGGATGAAGACTAAATGATAGAGCATCTGAATGTCTTTAAGGTTGTGGTATGTTAGCTTTCATCTATTGATATTAAAATTTCAAATGAACATACAATGACTAAAGTGTATACAACGACTATTTTATGTATCATTCCCATCATTAATTATATGTTTCTAGTGATAATAGCATAAATCTTGCAATGCAAAATTTTGGGCTACTTATTCACGATGTCTCTTGTTTATGTGTTTATTTCTACTCATAATATCAATTTACTTTCATGTGCATATGTCAATTTCTCATCCCTACTTGTTGATTTTGTTCTCATATTTTATTAAATGTTTTTTATTCTAATAAATTATTAGCTACATGATACCTTTTCCACTATTGATTTTTATTTTTAGTTGTTACTTAACCATTCCCTATTTTGACAAAGAATCTCTCATTTTTTTTATTTAATTTAGTCATGTCTTAATTTCAAATTTCCTTAATATTCTTCTCAATAATTAAATTTAAAATTGTCTTCTCATTAAATATGATTCTAAGGTGTCTCAAGGGGCAACTCAATTGGTGATTAAAGTAATGTGAAATCTATGAAAATTGAGTGATTTAAAGTTTAAACCTCTAATTGTGGCCCCTTTTATAGAGATGTGGACAGGTCATAGACTCCATATTATGTGTCACACAGATAAAATATTTAAACATGTTACATGATAAAAACAAATTAATTAAATATACACAAATACTAAATAAAATATTATATAAAAATAGGAAGTACAAACAAATATAATTCAACCCAAATGCATTAAATACTGAATAAAGTATTATATAAAAAATAAGGAACAACAAAATATATGTAACCCAAACAAAATAATAAAATTAATTTGTTAATTATGGAGTAATCATTATAAATATTTATAAATTTAAAATTAGCATTATTTATATTAACTTAATATCATTCACACATTGTTTTATATAATGAAATTACATTATAAAAATAAAATTGAAAAACAAATTTATTTCACTCTTTTGTTTATTGTATTTTAAGCATCATATTGATGTTGAATTAAATAAGCAAATTTATTTAATATTTTTGTTTATGTTTATCACATTTAGCATGTATGTCAATGTCAAATTACATAAATAAATTTATTTAATATTTTTTAAGATACATGTCAAAATTGAATTACATGATACCAAAGTTTATGTACACGACGAAATTTCATATGAAATATATCCTTTAATTTAATGTAAAATTAAAATGAATCTAATTTATCTCACATTTAATAGACATCTCTTACATTACATTAAAATGGATACAACACAGCTCAATTCCATATTTTAAATATATGTTTACGTGTTCTTTCCTTCTTATATCAAATTATTTTATATATAAATAAATATTTATTAGAAATAAAAAATCGACAACAATTTTTTATTAGATTTTAATATATAGACGATACATTGTGATTTCCACAATTCTACTGTATCTTTTTAATCCTCTGTCAATGCAACTAAAGGGATTCACTTCCTACATTTGCTAATAGGAATGGCATCTCTTCCTTTGTCAATGCTTAGATTTCAATCCGAGGGTGATTTTCTAGTTTCTCAATTTTTACATCCCAATCCAAGGTAATTTTCTCGTTTCCAACATAATCGAAAAATATAATTGAATCTAAAGTGCGGCATTTGGGGCTCTAAATCTCTAGGTGCCTTAAATTTTGACGAAAGGGACATCAACAACTCTAAGAGGTTGATGCTAATGCATGTATCATCTTCAAATTTTTAATGTAGGAGACCAATAAATATTGAACAATCCAATGCTTATCATATAGTCTAATGGCTATCAATATTTTTGGAGCTATACATCCCTTAATGCACGGGGCACTATATGCCACCCATTATATTTAAGCAAGTGAAAAATCCAATAGGTGGCATATATTTCCCGCATGCATTAATGGATGGATAGCTCAAGAAATATTGGTTTCCCAGTCTAAGATCATCTACCATTAATAAAGCAATCATATGAATGGTGTGCATAGGATGTACAACCTACAAAAATGCATTTTAAATTTTTATGGCTTCTTTGACTAGACTTTGTGATGAGCACCCCTACCAAGTCTTCAAAATCCAGATACATCCATCTTTCGTATTAACTTCTCTAATAGAATCCTGGTCTCTTAGGGCACAAGAATATAGATAATTAGTGACAACCATAGAAACAAAGTCAATGCGAGTGTAAAATCGTACGATACACTCTGCTTATATCATCAACTTATTGCCCACAAGAGCTTGAAAAACAAAAAAGAAAAATACTGAACACACTTTGCACCATGAAACCAGTTGCTTTTGGGTTGAAAAAAATATTGCCATGCATGTAGAATTACATTAGCTATGCTAGAAAATAGTTGAGTATTGTAAACCATGACAGAGGATGCTAAATGGTTTATATCGGTAAACATCAGAATTTCTCTGAACATGTAGAAGAAGTCGGGATAACTTGCATGGCCAGTAAGAGAAGTGTGAGCATTTTAGAAGAATTCCTTACAAAAAATTCAACTGCTCAAACAACAAACAAACTATATAGTAAGATGAACATACATTCCATTTTTTAACAAATTGTTTGAGGGGGTATCTTAATCATATTGGGATTACTTGTGCTAACATCTATGACCATTTTAACACCTTCAAAATCGCAGGAACCCTGTGCCTTCACGTTATTTCAGTAATAATCTTGAATGAAAATGAGGCATGGTTGAAGAATATATTGGGTGCATAACAAGATCCACTAGGTTTTATAGGGCCACAATATACATAACTAGGTGCACAGGCCCACTCTAGAGCTGCCTACAAATTAATGGGGGTGAAAATTTGAATTTTGTTCAGTATTGGCAGGGCATGGGAGACGGAGGGTGACAATGCAACATTAAGCACGTCACTGATTTGCTCATTGCTAGTCTAGATGATGGGATGGGACAAATAGCAGTAGGGGAACTCCGGAGTGGCGGACGACCGATGGTAAGGGAGTCACATCAACCGGAATTAGGTCAGTCCCCACTCAAAAACTTGTAGGTAAAGCTTACTCCTTTCCCAAATATACAACGTGTCATACTGACATTTAAATTTTTACTTAATTTTCATAAATTCCAGTAAGAGTGTTAATGAATTTCTATTTTTTCTGGTTTTTCATAAATTCCAATTAGAATGTTAATAAATTTCTATAGTATTGGCCATAAATTGCATTAAGGGATAAATTATCGTACTGACATTTTATTTTTCACACCATTCTCTACATGTGCTACGTTTTGTTTTTTTGGTTGGAATCCAATGCTTTTTTTACAAATAAATCTTATTTTTAGTTGTTTAAAATGGGTTTTTTTACTGTATATATGGATTCAACATCATGAAACCCCCACCCCCTAGGCCCTCAGGTTGTTGAGATTTTTCAAATTAAACTTGTGGTTGGAAGAAATTTCTATTAAATTTGAAGCAAATTATATAAGAAAACTTTTAAAAGGTAGCACAAGTAAACCTTTTCATAAATTCCAATAAGATTGTTAATAAATTTCTACGGAACTGGTCATAAATTGAATTAATGGATTTTTAAACTCACAGATAGACGTAGGCATGTACACAACCTTACTTTCATGAATTAAATAAGATATATCCTTATAGTGTGGAATATTTATATCACATTGCAGATTTAATGAAATTGGAAGTGTACACTTTTATTGTGTGATGTTCTTCCATTTTACAAAGGCAAAGCCGTTATCTTCCTCCTCAAACTCCACAACATCAATTATTTTCTCATCACCTTTGTTGAGAAGCTCACAATATTCCAATTATTTGTTCTTGAAAATGTTAAGCCCTACAATCACCATAATTGTCGAGGGTAGGGGACCTAAAAGGGACCAAACATCCAATGATATGGTGTGAGGGGATAGTGGCATGCAAAAATGGTGGTCTATGTTGCTTCTTACTAGCACTCTTAACCTCCCCATTTAATTTGAGGCTTTCACTAAAAAACCAAGGTCTTATGCCTCTCTTTAGTCTTAGACGTAGTTTGTGCGTCCCCTTAGAAAAGGGGATATAACAAAAGAAATCCTCTTATTCACATATGTGCACCTTAATCTTTTCCACTAGACCACATTCCTGGATGATGCACAATGTTCCCTTCAGTGCTTTCTCCCATGAGGAATACCTTGGAAAAGTCAACATGGGAATTGAACTAATGATCGACTCTTTCTCCTCTGCCTATTGTTTTGGACTAGGGACAAATCCATTGGAGAGCAGAGATAGAATCATGATAAGAAGTTGGGAGGAGATGCTTAGGATCCAGTCTATAGTGTATGGAGATGATGAGGGAATCTACATCAGCTTCCCACTTTACACATAAGTGGTGATTACCAATAGTTGGGACTTAAGAAAATGGAAAATGGACTCAAGTACATTGTTCAAAACTCAACATGTATCCATATTGTATGTATTGATCATTTTTGAATTTGTTTTATAATAGTTTAACTCAAACTTTCAATTTCTCCGTACTCAAAAATCAATTTTATCTCTCACCCTTAGTGGCATAACAGATTGTTGCCTTTTATGCTCCATTAAATGATTTATTCCTTCTTCAAACCTTGTATTTTTCCCATAGAATAAATTCTTTGTCCACCTTAGCTCTAAGGTGTAGGTTTATATTATCCAATAATATAAATTTACTTAATGAGATAGAGATAACCTTTAGCATCAAGATCTTCAATTGTTGTACACTTGAGATCTTGAGTTTTATATTTTGGTAATTTTAATTGAATCACTAAGGGATCACTTCCTGTTGACTCAAACACAGAGCCTGACCCCAAGGGTACCACTAATACACATGGGAAGAAAATTCGATGGCAGAATCCGATGGAAGGGATAAAATCAGAAAAATCATCGGCAGTTAAATGTAATTTTTTTTAAATCCTATCAATCAGTGGCTATCTAACGTAATAGCTTTAGCATCAAATATGTGACGTTAGTTTATAAACGTCAGATATTCAACGTTGGTTTAACAACAACAAATATCTGACGAATTCCACCATTAATGCTTTCTTCCATTAGACATGTCTAATATCGAATCACTTTACAAAAATTGATGTCTATATATATATATATTATATATATATATATATATAATATATATATATATATTATATATATATATATATATATATTAATATATATATATATATATATATATATATATATATCTATATCTATATATATATTATATATATATATATATATAGAGAGAGAGAGAGAGAGAGAGAGAGAGAGAGAGGCCCGAACATCATATAACTTTGACATAGTTGCTAATATACTTGTGATGGTTTTGAAAGGTTGTAGCCCTATTTTCAGGTTAATTTTTGAAGAAAAATCATCACTTAAAGTTTGGTGAGAAAAAAATTCACATAACATTCCTCAAGGAGGCCAAGGAGATGTGGAATCGACATTAGGGGCTTTAAAGGATGGAAATTGCCCTTGTAAAGATGCAAGGGCTTGAAGAAAAGGAGACTTCTAATAGAAACAATTAAAATGCATTATAGAAATTATGAACACGCTAAAGGAAGACATGGATATCATCCATTAGTAATTTATTCATTATAAGATTTTGTATTGTAGATTGTTTTTGTAAATTCTTATATGTATATTATATTTTAGATTATATATCTTTGTATTATAAATGTTTATATTAATTCTTCTGGGAGATATTTGAAATATGTGGTCATATTTATGTGGAGAAATATTATTTGATTAATTATTATGGTTATGATCAATTAAGGGGTTAGGTCAAGTTAGGCATTAATTAGTTTATGGGATTAGGGATAAGGGGTTATTGTTTAAAGGTTTAGAGGTTAGGGGTGAAGGGATTAGAGGCTAGGGGTTTAAGGACTTAGGGGAATGGGGTTAAGGTATTAGAAGGTTAATGTATGTTTAAGGGTTTAATTAAGGCCTAGATGATTTAGAGATTAATGGGTTTTTAGGGAGCTTTATTGTTAGGTCCCCATAATACTAGTGATTTCCCCATTACTATTATCGTTGTATCCCTTATTGTTATTGTTGTGCCCCTATTGTCCCCATATTGTTATTATTGTGCCCCATAGAATCCCTTTATTGTTATTTTTGTGCCTTTATATTAATATTGTTAGGTCGACTTGGTTATATTGTGACCCCTTAGACTCTTATATATAGAAAGGATGTTTTTTCATTTAAATGATCCAAGAATTGTTCATTTGTGTAATGTAAAGGAGGTTGCCCCCTTGAAGAGGCTTATTTCTAAGGCGTTGATCTATCTTTTCTATATTTTTGTGAGCTGGTTTCATAACATTTGCTATCAGAGCTTTGGATTCTAGGGTTTTGCTGCTCCAAACATGTCATCACGGTATTTTTGCTATAACTATTTTTCTGCGATGTTTCAGAAGCGAAAAAAAAAAACCATTTGAGATGAAAGCTAGCTAAAACTCAGGTCAAAATTTCAAATCTTTGTTCACTATATGTTCGGAGATATGATCGGAGGAATTTAGGGTTTTTGCAGACTCCCGAATTACATCCCAAATAGGTGACCTGGGGAAAATCGTCACAACTTTCTCTCTAAGCATCAGATTGAAAGTTCGTAAGAAGTTATAGAAAGAGCACAAACTCTAGTTTTTTGGGTACCAGTTTCAAATCCTAAGGTTGAAACAGTGAACCGCAGCACGTCGTACAATTTCGCTCTACTGAACAAGTCTATACTCAGGTCATCGTGGGAGATTTGACATAACTCTTCATTGGAGAATTCAATCTTGATCAGACTTGCAGCGTTAGAAATATTACTCAGAGGGTTACTGCAGGAAGAAACTTCAGACCTTAGAGATCTAAAATTAGAGAAATACATTAGATTCAATATCAAGCTCCTACAAAGTGAAAAACGAAGGTGTGTAGTTTTTTTTTTTTTTTTGCATAAGCTTGGTTTGAAAAATTAGTTCGAAGGAATTCAAAGGGCATAGTGAAGCATTATTAATGGTAATTGATGCCCCGAAGAAAGAAAATGGAAACACCTAGTAAGCAACCTGAAAGCTCTAGCATGACTCATGAAGAAGAGGAAGAAATGCAACATGATATATCAAAATTACAAGACCAAGTGAAACAAATGTCACTCGCACAAAAAGTAAAAGAATCTAAGATGGATGGTTTAAAGAAAGACGTAGAAGCTAAGATGGATGATTTAAGGAAAGGCGTAGAAGCTAATATGAATGATGTGGAAGCTAAGGTGGAAGGCGTGGAAGCTAAGATGGACAATTTGAAGACAGAATTGAAGACAATCATGGAATATTTGAAGACAGGCATGCAAGATTTGAAAACAGATTTGAAGACAGATTTGACAATGTTTCTACAAGAAATGCTTACTAATGGTGAAAGGGTAAAAGGAAACTCATGATGAGAATAAAATAAATGTTAATCATGATTTTATAGACTCTAACGTTGGATTGAAGAACCACCATGTTCCAAAGATCAATATGAGGAAGTTTGATGGCAAGGATCCCGGAACATGGATACTATAGATGGAGAAATTTTTCGATCTCCATAATGTGCAAAACACACAAAAGGTACACATTGCAACCTTATATTTGGAACCAAATCAGTTTGTATGGTATCGATGGCTTTGCTCTCATAAACAAATTGTCACTTGCGCTATTTTTACGGATGAAATATTAAGACATTATGAGGATACAAAAAGCAACACTTTTTTTAGCCAATTGATAAATCTCAAACAAAAGGGTTCAATGATGGAGCACATTGAGGTCTTCCAGAAATTGAATATAAGGGTAAAAGATATTCCAAAGGAGCATAGGATTGATGTGTTCATAGGGAATTTAAAAGATAACATCCAACATGAGGTTCGCCTTTGGGAACCAGATTCATTGGAGAAGGCATTCAGGTTGGCAAGAAAAATGGAAAGCAAAATTATGGCAACAAGGAATCCTACCCCTCACAATCATAAAGATGGAAGTGTTATTGCCCCTAGCCATCCACAACCTACAAGGTTGGCACCACAACAATTGGAAGAAAAAAGAGCAAGAGGGCTTTGTTACAGTGGTGATAGGAAATACACTATAGGTCATAAGTGTTCCGAGAAGAAATTATTTTACATAGATTGTGAAGAGGAGGAAGAAAAGGAACATGAAACATCAAAAGAAGAGGATATACACCATGAACAAACCTTTGAAAAAGAAGAAATGAATCCGACCATATTGTGTAATGCATTGGATGGAATTACCACTCCTCAGACTATCAAGATAGAAAGGCATATCAAGAAGAAAAAGGTAATAATGTTGATTGATTCAGGAAGTACCCATAATTTTATTCATTGTAAGATAGCTAAGGAATTGAATTGTTTCCTATATCCAGCACCAGAGTGTCAAGTGATGGTTGCAAGTGGAGGAACCATAAATTGCTCAGGAAAGTGCCATAATATCAAGCTATCCATGGGAGAATATGTATTGAATATCCCAATGCTTTCCATTCCAATGGGTGGTGCTAATGTTGTACTAGGAGTCCAATGGCTACAATCTTTGGGGACAATAGCTTTTAATTTTCAAGAACTTTTCATGAAATTCTCTTCAGAAGGAAAGGAAGTTGAGTTAAGGGGTATCACAAGGAAACCGGGAAAGATAATCAAATCTAACAGAATGACAAAGCTTCTAAAGAAAGAACAACGAGGCATAATTGCATAGTTATGTTCACTAGAGGTTCCCACATCGAAATCATCCATTTCTCTAAATCTCCAAAAAGTCTTGGACAATCATTGCAAGGTATTTGAGACTCCCAAAGGCCACTCACTGATTCGTGATCATGATCATGCTATTAATTTGATTCCAGGAAGTGTTCTTCCAAACATCAGGTCTTACATATATCCCTATTTCCAAAAGAGTGAAATTGAACGTATGGTTGCAGAAATGATAGAGGCTGGTATAATTCAACCTAGTCAAAGTTCTTTCTCTGCTCCAGTAGTATTGGTTCAGAAGAAGTATGGATCATGGCACATGTGTCCAAATTATAGGGAGCTCAACAAGCTCATTATTAAAGATAAATTTCCCATTCCTGTCATTGATGAATTACATGGATCAATTTACTTCACCAAGTTGGATGTTCATTCAAGATATCATCAAATCAGAATGAAGACTGAAGACATTCCAAAAATAACATTAGAACTCATGAGGGTCATTATGAATTTTTGGTCATGCATTTTAGCTTTAATAATGCACCTTCTACATTTCAAGGTTTGATGAATTACATTTTCAAACCCTTAGAAAATTTGTGTTAGTATTTGTTGATGATATACTAATCTACAACAAGTCTTGGAAGGATCATATCCAACATGTTGACATGGTGCTCAAACTATTGGAGGAGAAACAATTATATGCAAAAATCTCCAAATGTTTCTTTGGAGTACAAGAGGTAGAATATCTTAGTCATATTGTATCTCATGAAGGTGTTAAGGTAGACCCTAGCAAAATTGAAACCATTAAGGAATGGAAAATCCCCACATGCATAAATCATCCATGATGATTTATTAGGTTGACAGGGTGTTATCGCAAGATTGTTAAGAATTATGGGAGAATAGAAGCACCTTGTAGTGTCCTATCTAGGGTGCTAGACTAGGCTAAATTTATTATCGACCCGGGGGCGTAGACTTAGAGGCGTGTGCCTAAAGTATATAGACATAAAGGATCTAATCTTCCTAATTGCAATGCTATTATTTGATTCAATATCAAACTAAATCACCCTATGTATCACTATCTACCAAGATTCAACAAATCAAAACGCTGTGTATCACTGCAATTAAAGATTTTAGTCTCCTTACAGAGACATCATACATAAAACCTTTGTTCAGTGAATACTCAACATTCATTAATAGTCATGCAAGATAAAATATATGGAAATCACAAGCATAAAGTTCATGACAGTGCTCTACAAGATAACAAGGGATCGAATCCCTTACAGGATATGATTCATGATCCAAGTGATAATCTATTCAAGCGCATTCATAAACATATAAGCAAGCACATTCATAAACATATAAGAATACACATAAATCGATTTAATCACTGCGCATATCAATACCAAATACCCTAACTGTAATTGAAATAAAACAACAGTATACCATGTACCCAGGGCCCGTCTGCGTTCCAGGTATACTGGGCTTGTTATCCAACGATTACCAAATCAACACAACACAATCGTGACTGTAATGCAAGTCTTTGGTATTAAAATCGAAACTCCATTCTTGAAACAACAATAATAATAACGATTATACAACCGGTTTAGAACTATATTTACATATGGTTTTACATCCCTTGAAAACGGATGTACATTCATGAGCGGTTGTTGCCGCTTTTACCAAAACACGATTTTTGAAAATGTTTCTATCCTAGCTGATATATAAAAAAAAAGGAAACAAACTTAAATCGATTTGGACTGCGTGTTGTTGTTGCCTTTGTTGCCAACATGCTGTTGGATACCTATACCAATAGGTTTCATATTTCATGATTGGCAAACTCAAATACCAAATATGCTCTGCTTTGCTGGTACAAAGATCCCATATTTTCAAGGAAAAACAAGGTGTGTACATGCCTTCATGTCGATTAAATTTTTTATGGATGGTCCAACAGTCTAATCTGGATCATGCCACATTTCAATTTTTGTTATAGAATAGAGAAAGGAATCTGTCCAAACTGTTTAATGTTGGCAGATCAGTAGTTAGGCAGAGAAACTAAGGTTCCCAACTGCTTAATCTGGGGCCTTGGAAGAAATAAGGGTAGTGCTAGATAGAAAATCAAAGGAAAAGCCAATGGAAAAGAAAAGGCACATAAAGGGTCTGCAAGTCCAAGTGCACCCTCCAAGAAGAAACAAAAAATGCTAGGCAAAATAGTTGGGTAGGTAGATGGGGTTGCAGAAGTGATGTTCCTTCCAAGCTGAAACTTTTCCAGTCAAGTACAAGGAAAACAACATAATGAAGCATGTCTAACTTCCCTTTTTTCCTGATTCATCACTCATTACTAACCTCCCTTCACAAGATGTGTTCATAAGAGAGATTCAAGGTTTTATGTTGGTTCTTATGGCCTTTAGAAGCCACATTTCTTGTGTAAAGTTCTTTTCATTTTGATCTACTCTTTGAACTAAGTTGTTTTCAAGAAAACTTAGTGATATCACTCTTCATTCACCTTCTCCCTCCATATTAACCTCTAACCTTTATTATCTAGCTCCCTATGTTTCCCTTTCCCTACTACTATAACACCATGGTGTATAAATCCTAAGCACTGTATAAATACCCCCTCCTTGGCATTATAGCCATATAGTTCACTACTAGGGAATTAAATTAACATCTGGTTAGCTCAAGAACCCAAGCCTAACCTCTTATCTCCCCAGAACTCATTGTCCATTCAATCCTTCATTTTGCCCTAAAAACCTTGGAAAAACCCCTTTTTTACCCTTATACCCACACAAAAGCGAAAAATGCCTAAAAACCCACTTTCCCCACCTTATCCTAAGGTCGAGACCCATTTCCGCTGTTTACATGAAAATTTCATCGAAAAACCCTCTTATCCTAAGTTTTGATACCCCGAGCGATTTTGCAAATAAATCATTCATAAAACATAGTTTCCGCCCTTTTCCAAAGTTTACAGCTATATGTGATTTAACGAAGAAACACATTGCAAAACCATCAAATCCTTTAATATTCCGAAGGGTCCCGCCAAGCGCAAGTTCCAAGGAAAATTATTATTTAATCCCCGCCCGATAACCGTATCCTCCATGCAGATCCCTGACCCGATAACCATCCGATCGAGCTCCTTTAATCCGACAGTCGACGTGAATTTCGGAGCGGCCCCGACGTCCGACAGATATCGTCCGATATCTATCAGACGCTGATGTCATGCAGGGTCCACGCGTCGCCTCCAAAATCCATCGGAGCCCCCTATGACAGTTTCCTCGCCGTATAGGAGGTGGTCCGATATCACGCCACCTGTCCGCCGACGTTAGCGCCCTCTCACCGCCTATGTCAGCGCCACGACCGCACGCCCCGCCCACCACTGGTCCACCTATCCGCCACCTCACCGCCCCCGTAGACCGGTCATAGGCCGCCACGTCACCTGATGACATCATGCTGACGTCATCCAACCCGGACCCACCTGGTGACGTCATGCTGACGTCATCCAACCCGGACCCACCTGGTGACGTCATGCTGACGTCAGCTAAAAAAGGCGCCAATGACCCAAAAAAGCCATATTTTGTCGAATTTTGCACGTTTTTTGCACTTTTTGCAAAAAACATTGCTGCGCTCTCTACATGCGCTTCACGACCAAACTTCACAAACCTACTCAAAACAAAC
Organism: Pinus taeda; assembly: GCA_000404065.3. Taxonomy (NCBI): domain Eukaryota; kingdom Viridiplantae; phylum Streptophyta; class Pinopsida; order Pinales; family Pinaceae; genus Pinus; species Pinus taeda. The sequence goes on along the minus strand of APFE031684882.1, from coordinate 168,153 downwards.
AGGAGATCGTCAGCGCGCCCACCCACCAGCTGTTCCGACCCAGGCCATCAATCTACCAGGTATTTGTCCGTGCAAACTCCTCCGAAACCTGGTTTTTCTCTGTAAATGCTAAAAAACACTTTAAGCACAGAAAACACGTAAATTCACCAGAAAACCACCTACACCCAGCTCCCCCTCGAAAAGTTGACGGTCGAAAGTCATCAGCCGAGCCACTCAGACTGAAATTTCAGTGACAACCCGCATTCTTCGTTCGCGCAGTCGTGAACTAAAACCCGAAACCTGCACTCAATTGCTAAGAAAGGTCTGTTAAAGAATAATACTTGCCTTATGAAAAGGACTAATACAGTATTTCAATTGCTCCAGACTTGCCCTGGTACCCTGCATTTTTCAATTTTCCTCTTCAATCAGGCAGTGTTCTTCCGGCCTAAAAAACAGCAGTTCATTCACAAAACAGAACCCAAGTGACCATGGAGACTCCAGTTGCACCAGTTGCCCTCAATGTTGCTCCATTAAATGCCCCTCAGAGAGAGCTGGAGTGGCAGGATTTGGCAGACCTGGACTACCAAATCTCAGAGGACTCCTCATCGAAGTGCAAGTTCCACCTTCATCTACTGAATGAGCTTAAGGCCAAACATAAGGATGGGACAGACATACTAGGCATTTGGGATTCCTTCCTCCCAATATTCAAGCTCCCTCAGGTCAACCAATTCCCTGACCTGATTCATCTATGTGATGTCTGCTATGACCCCATGCAAAGGGTTGTGCTTGACCCTACATGTTCAGTGGTATTCTACATAACCCCTGAGGCCATTAGAGAGATGTTGCAGTTCAAGACCCAGAAGAAATTAGTCCCCTTGTCTCTAATGGATTTGATCAACCAAGGAGCTAAGATACTAACAGATGCAAAAATCTTAAAGCTCAACCAATTATTCATTACAAACTCTGACACTGTGTTGCACCCTCCTATTTTTGATGGCTACCTCAATCAATTGGGTGTAGATCTTGCATACATGATTAGTTCCATTTTGGGGTACAAGTCACTGGAATTTCTTGATGAAACTGTACTAGTAATGATGACTATGTTTTCCCCTGGCAAGAGTCCAATCTATTATGACTATGCCACATACATTTCAGATAAGATGCATGAGCAGTTCTTGAACCTGTCAAGAGAGAAGGTGTTCAGATACACCTCCTACATCTACCACCTCATTCTTTACTATCAACATGAGAAGTTCTCCTTTGAGATTAAGAGAACAGATGCAGAAGGCAATCCAAGGTCAGTGGTGTACTGGACCTCGGTGTTTCACCTCAGCACCTACTCTCCATATACCTACTATGAGTTCATAGACCTCTTCATCCACCCAGCCATGTCTTTATTCCTAAGCTCGCCTTTATAAGACTGACTGATGAGATGCAGAGGATTCTGCAGCTATCCAAAGTGTACAACATAGGGGATTGGTACTTTTACCAACACTACACTGTAATCAGAATATATAGGTGTGAGTTACGCCCATACAGATTGCCCAAGTATGTGCCTATGATAATGTTTTCCCTTGAATATTTCAGGCAATTCGGCAATGCTGATATGGTACACTTTGCAGGCAAGGGCAAGAAGGCACAACTAAAGGTGAAAAATCAATTGGGCCACCTTGTCTTGAACAAAAGGGAAGGCTGGAAAGAAGCTGATAGAAAGCTAGAATGCCTTGGCCTGAAAACCAGTTTCCCTTGGAAGCCCTATGACCCTAATCAATCCATATCCTTAAGAAGGCTAAAATAAAAGCTCTCTAGCTATGACCATGTGAGCTTGCCCCACATTGAAAGATTTGCCAACCAACCAAAATGGAGAAGGGGCACACTGGAGGAACCAGTCACTCAAGAAGAATTGAATGAAAGAGCTAGAAGGCATCTATTGAAAATGGCTGACTTGGAATCTCCTCCACAGGTATTCACTCTGCCAAAGCCTCAAGCAGGAGCAGCTGCCTCATCATCTGCAGCACATCAAGAGGCAGTACAAACCACAGGCCAAGCTCAGAGAAAAGGCAAGGAGAAGGATATGGAAGAACCACAGGCACAACAGGGATAGGTGCAGCCACCCCAACAGGATCAGCAGCAAAAGGAGCAACAGGTACAGGGGGAACAGACAGCAGAGGCCCCAATGGCCATGCAGCAGCAGCCAACACCAATGGCACCTCCAAGGCAAGATTCAAGGATTGAATCCTCCGTTCTCCAAACCCCTCAAAGGGAGGACGTAAACAGAAAAAGAGATAGGGAAACTCCCCTTACTGCATCACCAGAGAAGAGACAAAGACTAAATCCCTTCTCTGAAGAAGAAATGCCCAGCATGGAGGCCTCAGCCAGCTCCTTCCAACAGGAGCAAGACAGGGCAGCAGTAGGAGAAGTGAGCTCCTCAGGACAAAGGAGGGGAGGTGAGAAAAGAATTAAGTAGCAGTTTAAGGATATCAAGAGCAGAAATGAACCATTAAAGCTGCAACTTTACAATCACCTATTGAATATGGCTCCTACCAACCAGCAAAGGCTCATGTCTGCATTTGATGCACATGAAGGAAAAATGATCATGAGCCATTTTACACAAACAATGCAGCAACCACAATCAGCTGCAGATTACATCAGGACCAACCTGGAGGTCCTGTCAAAAGACATCCACCCAATGGATCAAATAGAGCTGCATAAACAGACGGGTGAGATGGTCTATGCCACATTGGCAGACAAGACCCTAGTAAACTAGAGGCTGCAGAATAACCTGAATAACACTGCTACACAGCTTGAGTTGGAAAGGGCTTCCTCTCAAGCTAAGGACAATAGGATCAAAGCTCTGGAAGAAATTATAATAGAGCTTGGGCATGATCCTAAAGATGTTAAGGCTGTGCAAGAAATCCTGAAGCTAAGGGATGCTAATATGGCAGCATTAAAAAAGATGTTAAAAATCCCAGCAACTCTTCACCCTCAAACAGAAGAGGTTGCCCAGCTCAGGCAGGATAAGGATGCAGCTGCTCTGCTAATGACACTATACAAAGAGCTCATCCAAACTCAGGAAAAGCTGCAGGAATCAGAGGCCACCTTACAAGCAGCATTACTACAAAAGGAGGCAGGGCAAACGTCACAACCACCTCCAGAAACAATAAATCTTGAGGAAATCCCTCAAGCCACTGCCCCTCCCAGCCAACAGGTACAGCAGGCAGCACCATCCACCTCAGCACCAACAACATAGCAGGCTGAAAGCCTTGATATGCGAAAGCTGAGGAATGAAACTCAAGTTTTGGAGTCTCAGATGTCTGAGCTAAATGAAGCCAAGGACACTCTGGCAAAAATAAATGAAAAATATGACAAGTCCAAACAGAATGTGGCTGAAAGAGAGAGGGAGGTAAAGGCCCTCAAGAAAAGGATAACTGATCTAGAAAAAGAGCTCACATTAGACAAAGTCACATCTGAACTCAAGAGGTTCATATGGGGCCATATTGACCAATCTATTATAGATCAGTGGGAGTATATTGAGGCCATCCATGAGCAAATAACACTCATTGGAAAAGCACATAGATAAATACAACGAGCAAGGGCATCTCTAGGCAGTATGCCTGAGATTGCCACTAGAATGATTAATGTGCTAAACTATAGAAAAAGCTCCCAGCTCATTAAAATGGGAATTGGGAACAGGACAGAGACTATCTCACTAATAAAAAGGGTCCTGACATTGAGAAACCTGATCCAGACCCTGGAACGAAGAGTCGAGGACATGAAAGCAGACATCAACAAGTTTCAGAACAGGTTTATGGCATTGCAAAACAGAGGTCTGCCTAGCCTGCTGGAGCCATCATGAAAGTTTCTCTCACATGAGAAATATGCCAAGAGAGTAAACACTTTTGCACTAAATCAGATTTCGGAGGCAGCAAGTTCATCAACAGAAATAGGACCAATAACAGGGCAGACCCTCTTCAACAGGGTAGAAAATCTATTTTTTATTATGAATGAGATCACACATTTGTTTGACGAGCCTCCTCATTTTTACAAATATACATAGGCCGATGAGACCATGGGGTCAATTTTGAAGCACCAATTGCCTGCACCAGATGTGTGGGAAGAGTTGATATGATTACTGTTAAATCAAAGTCAGTAATTGAGATCTTACTTTTTGAAAATATTTAAATTTTCATACACAGGAAGATAAAGACACATCAGCAGGTATGCAGAAAGAGGCTGAGCCAACTCAGCATAAGTATTCAGCCACCACAGCAGCATCAACAGTCACAGGTGACAGGGCCGAGAAGCTATAAGAAGATACAGCTGCACAGACACGTCATTTCAACAGTTATATCAAAGCGCTCAACCGACTCCGTGAGCTCCAAAGGTCAAAATTGTTCTGACACGAGTTAAGAGCCTTTAAAGTTCATTAAAGATTGTAATAACTTCTCATCTGCAATCTCTGTACGCATTAATGCAGATATTTTCCCTCTCAGATGACTCAATGCCTGAGATATTTTGTAATAGACTTCTATATATTCCCCCTCGCATTTGTTAGCAGGGGTTGGACATTGGATGTAAGAAATATTTTGATATCTATTCTGCTCCTCTTCTACTGTAAATCTTCAGAGAATTAATACAAAGGATGATGGAATTTCCAAAGCTCTGTGTCTCTTGATGTCTTGCTGGTGTATAGCTGAATGTTGCAGGATTCCTGTGTATCTCATGACTCAATAAGTTTTTCTTGTTACTCTTTGTTATATGTTTGTTATCTTTCATATATCATTCATGTTTCCCATGTCTTAAATATCTAATAGCAAGGAAAAAGAATAGTCTCAGGATTTAATCACAGATTACCCTGAACTCAATCTAAGCTATTATAAATGTTTTCTTCAGTTATGGTAATGAAAGTGTAATTCTTAATTGCTACCTTTCACACTATATCATCATAGTGATCTATTGTTTCAAGAATTCGATTTTGCTCCTGAGGAATACATCCCTTTCTCACATCCCAGTTTAGTGAAAAATTCTTAATTGCTTTTCACTGGTTGGTCACACTTCATTATCACAATCTACAATTTGTTTCACGAAATATATAAAGGCCCTGTAATCCCAGCTACACCAACTCAGGATTTCAAGAAACCAACAGCCACAGACTCCATTGCCCAATGGATTAATTTACCTATAGAGAACATTGCAAAACTATCAGAAATCATCCCCCAACCAAACAAAAAACCAAAGAAAACCCTCACTTCATAACTAGCCTAAAAAATCCATAAAATAGAGACAAACCCAAGAGAGAGAGCCCTCTCCGATTACAGCTGGGCTAGAAGCTATAATCCAAAGATTGGTTAGTGGTTACCCCGGCCGTATTCCCTTGGGAGTCATAGGGAAGAACCTGGGTGTTAACACACTGCTTGGATTTGAACCCTTGAGTCCAATCCTGAGGTACTCAACATCTCCACTGTGCATCATCCTCACCTTCCTGTCTAGAACTGTATCTTCTTGCAATTCATTGAGATATTCAGGTAACATATCATCAATATAAGGCAATTGGCTCTACTCTTCGGGATATTTAATTAACGAAGGTTCAAATAGTCTCAAGCTGTCTACATTAACGACTGAGTAGATGTGCATGTAAGCTGGTAAATCAAAGAAAAAAGCATTATCACTGATTTTCTCAAGTATCTTGAAAGGTCAATACCTTATTGGCTTCAGCATTTTACCTTCACCTTGCATTCTACCTTTGCTCATATACAAGTAGACTTGATCACCAACTTGGAAACTATGCTCCATCCAATGCTTGTCATGCCTTACCTTCTATTTGGCTTGGCTCTTTTCTAGTTGTTCTTGTACTGCCTGGTGAATCTCTTGGATTTCTTCAATGAACTTGGTTGCCTTGTCCACATCACTATGTCCATCAATTTCTATGTCTTTACCAAAGACAAAATCCAAGGGAGACCTTGGTGTGAAACCAAAGCAGGTTTCAGAAGGACATCTCTCTATAGAATAATGTTTTTCTCGGTTGTAAGCCTGTTGCACATAACACAAATGTTCATCCCAAAGATTGGGATGCTTTCCGCAATAGCCTCTAAGCAACTAGATCACTGTCATGTTGACTACTTCTCTGGCCATCTTTCTATGGATGAAAGTTTGTGCTTTTCTTCAGTTTGGTGTCCATCAGTTCCCACAGACTTGACCAGAAATTCCCAACAAATCAGGTATCTCAATCAAATATAATGGAAGTGGGTAATCCAAAATGAACCCATACATGCCGAAAGAACAACTTTGTAGTTTATTCAACTATAATCTGTTTATTACAAGGTATCAAAATACACATTTTCTTGAACCTATCCACAACAACATATAAATAGTCATGGCCTTTCCTAGATTTAGGCAGTCCTCCAACAAAGTCCATGGAAACACTTTCCCAAGGATGAGAAGGAACTGGTAGTGGAGTGTACAAGCCTAGTTTTCTATTGTGGGGCTTGCAGTTAGCACACCTGGTACACTCTTCTACATATCTAGAAACTATCTCATTCATTTTTGGCCAATAACGAAATATTTGCAACTATGCAACCATTTTACTTAGACCAAAGTGACCTAATATTAGAGAAGTGTGTGCTTCCCGAATTATCTTTACTCTTTCAGTTTGTGAAATGCATAGCTTTTCACAAGGATGCAAGAGTTGGTCCTTAATGTGATAATCCAATTCTTCTACTCATTTGCCTTGACTTAAAGTTGCATATAAATCTCTAAAATCTATATCTTGAGCATGTTGTTCATTTTAGCTCTCATGCAGTACTGAATTATGTTTAAGTAAAGCGGATGCATTTATAATAGGTCTAGATAACATATCTGCAACTTTATTGTGTATGCCCTTTTTATATATGATGACTAAATAAAATTGTTATAGGAAACCCATCCATCTATAGTGGCCTCATTGCTGAAACCTAGGTTGGGAGTGTAAATATTGAAGTGGTTGATGACCAATATGTATAACTGTCCCTTTTCCCATTAAGTAATGTTTCCACTTTTTCACACTCTGTACTAATGCATACAATTCTTTGTCATATGTGGGATAGTTAACTACTACAGGATTAAATGTCTCAAAACGATAATATATGGGTTTACCGTGCTGTATCAACACTGCTCCCATGGCATAGTCACTGGCATCCATTTTGATATCAAATGGTCTTTGAAAATTAGGTAGCGCTAGTATAGGTGTTGTACTAATCTTTTCTTTCAAGGTGTCAAAGGCTTTCTGCTGTTTGCCTCCCCACTCAAAACACCTTCTTCAATCTTGTTAAAGCATGTAAGGGAGTTGCAATTAAGGAAAAGTTAGAAATGAACTTTCTCCAATATTGTGCTGCTCCTAAGAAGCTTCTAACTTCTGTAGAAAATTTGGGTTTAGGCCAGTTCACAATGACTACAACCTTAGAGGGATCTATATTCAATTCACCACCCCTACTATATGTCCCAAATAATTCAAAGATGTTTTGGCGAATTCACATTTTTAGATTTTAACATAAAGTTTTTCTCTTTTCAAAACATCTAGTGTCTGCTTAACATTATTTAAATGTTCTTCCCATGTTTTGCTAAATATAAGAATGTCATCCAGATATATAGTAACAAAATCATCCATAAAAAGTCTGAGTACTTCATTCATTATTCTCATGAAAGTAGTAGGAGCATTAGTTAAGCCAAAAGGCATAACCAAGCATTCATACAATCCTTGCTTTGTTTTGAAAGAAGTCTTCCATGCATATTGTTCTGCAACTCTGACTTGATGATAACCACTATGCAAGTCTAACTTGCAAAAATAAACAGCTTCCTTTATCTGATCTAATAGATCATCTATGCAAGGACGGGGATAACGATTTTTTATTGTTATCTTATTCAATGCTCAATAATCAATGCACATTCTCCACGAACCATCCTTCTTCTTCACCAAAACAATTGGAGACCCTCATGGTGATGTGCTAGGTCTAATGAACCCCTTCTCAAGCAACTCCTGCACCTACTTCTTGATTTCTGCATTCTCTAAAGTGGAAAACTTGTATGTTCTGATGATAGGCAATGGAGCATCTTGCTGCAAATTAATATCATGCACTATTTCCTTTTTGGGTGGCAGACCTTTAGGTTCTTGAAACAAGAGTCATATTCTGAAACAATTTTTTCTAAATCAACTTGATGTTTAGCATCACAACCCTCAAATACATTGGTTTTATCAAGTTTCTTTTCCTTTACAACCATCAGTAAAAATTGTTTGCGTGAATTTACAATTCGTGTCATCTACCCTGAGTTTATGAGAGTGTGATTATTCTTGAGCTTATGAGCCCATACAAAGTATTTGATTCCATCTTTAACGAGTAGGTACTTGTTCTCAGTTCTATAGAAAATAACTTTTCTACCATACAATTAATGACTTCCTAAAACAATTCCACATATATCCAATGGAGCTATATCTAACTCAACCTCATCTACAAATGTTGACCCAAAATAAAACTTAAGTTTACATTGTCTAGTCACTTGTAGTTGTGCTTTATCACTTAACCAGCCTAATAGGTATGGTTTCTTGTGAGGTGTAGTCAGTGATCCAAACTTCTTTACAATTGCTTCAGAAACTAAATTTACTTGTGAGCCACTATCAAACAAAGTATCAATATTTTGATGTTTGGAAATAACTCGAATATGGAAAAGCTCATGTATTTTTCTCTCATTTTGTTCACCATTAATAGATTGTGTAGAATTACTAGTAGATGCTTCAAAATTTTTACCTTTTATACCTGTGGTTGCAATGGTTGTTTCATCTCCTGAGTCTGACCACAAATCTTTCTGAATAGTTGTAGTAGTCTTCTTCTTCTTTCCCTTGAACTTCTTAGGTCTCAGCTCCAGATGCAAAATCCAACAATGATCATCATCATGCCCATCCTTCTTATAGTGAGTGCATGAAGACTTGCTTTTCTGTGTAGTGTTGGCCTTCCTCTCTTTCCATTTATATTTTCTATTTTCCTTATTCTTTCCTGGAATGGGCTTGGATGATCCTCCAACTTCTGGGTTCTCATTCTTTCATCTAGCTTCTATATGTGTAGCTTGAATAGATATCTCATCTATACTAGTGGGATTAAAGATGAGAATAGTGTGCCTCATGTAGCTGTGTAGACCACCTATGTACTTCAACAAAGTCTTAGGTGAGTCTAATGAAATTCATAGAATCAAAGCTCTTTTCCTAAGTTCTTGGGTGTAACCTTTTACACTTTTCCCTTTCAATTGGCAAAGATTTTACCAGCTCATCATGGCTTGCTGCATGTAAGCTAGTGGATAGAACTACTTTTTTATTGCAGAAACAATTCACTCCAGACAAAAATAATCTTACCATGTTTCTTCATGTCAGCTTGTGTCCTGCCTTCCCACCATACCAAGGTAGTGCCTCCGAGGTGTAGGCTAGCCAGCTGAATCTTACTATTGTCTGAGTCGATACTCTGCACTCTGTAATAAACATCAATTTGTCTGATCCAATTATCCAGCTTCTCTACATTCAACTCTCCAGCATATATTGGTAAATCAAATTTAACATCTAGTTTAATCAAAGATGTCTTCCTTTTATTTTCTGGGCTATTAGGAGGTGTGAGAAAGTTTTTTCTTTCCCTTTTCCTTTTGAGTGGTAATGGAGGAGAGATTATTCTTTTCCTTTTCCTTTGGAGTGTTATGAATCTTCATATTTACCTTTCTTAAACTACTTGTACATTTCCTCTACCATGGACCTCATGGCCAGGAAACTATCTATGAATTGGGGGTCTGGTCACAAGGAACTTTATTTTGATATTTTCTTCTTAGGATAGAATCTTCCAATTTACGAGTTAGTTTTGACCAACTCTCGTTCTCCTAGTTTAAGCTTCGATCTAGTTAGCATTCAACAACAACATTTAGCACAAGCTTGTCTAAGCTTAACAACCTAAGAGTTCTAATACCACTTGATCTAAAATCACTCATGAATGATCTCAATTAATTAATGAAGGTACTACGGACTCAAGTGATGGGGTGTGCCTATGTTATCTTATGCAACAGATTGATAAGATTGTGAAATACGGAGACAACGAAACAGTAAGAGAACACAGTAAGAAAACACATAAACACAACAAATTTAATAAGGAATTCACCCAATCCTCTTGGGCTACACCTCCTGGTCCAGCCTTCAATGGTGGCCTTTCTATTGTGTTTTTAAAAGAAAAGTTTTACAACAGTGAGCTCAAATTAAGTCTCACTTAACAGATAATGATCAGTAGGACTGTACTTGGATTCCCCAAGTTTCTAGAGTACACAAACTCCCCTTACTGAATCTCGACCTCAACTGGTCTCGGTGGTATGAGTCCAATTTGGTACTCAATGCTTGACAGGTGTACATAGAGAAGTTTCTTGAACCTCTCAAGCCTTTTCTGCAGTTCACAGACTCTCAGACTCTCTTTGTCTTTGTCTGCTCGATGCAACCTTTGGTTTGTAAGTCAGCTCGGCTTCTTTTTTCTCTACAATTTTTGCTTCTCTTTCTCTTTGCTCTCTTTTCCCGCCTCCTTCTCCTCCACTTTCTTTGTCTATTCGTGGCTTGAAGCCAATGTACTCCCTGAATATTTGTTTCTGCCTCCCGGTGTTAGATGAAATTGACCCTATGGTGTAGTTGAGGTTATGTCAACAATTATGGTTAACAGTTGTGGATTTGGGCACCTAGTATTGGTGACTCATGGTATTGATCCAATGGTATTACATGTAGTTGAAGCCCTTAAAAGGCTTGTGTATTCTCCATTGTAGGTAGCCATGGTTGAGCGGTGAAAGCTCAGGTTGTTGGCCGGCTTGGTTGTGTTTTAGCCAAGGACAACAATAGATCTATTGTTGGTTGGTTTTCCCCAATTGGGGTTTTCCAGATAATCATGGTGTACATGCTTTGAATGTGTATTTCTTGATTTTTATATTTATTTCTCTTGAACCCTAACAAGTGGTATAAGAGCTTTGGTTGGCAAGGTCCTTGGATAGTTGTTCGTAATGTTCCCATCCATGAAGTGGTGGCGCTGGTTGAAGCAATAGTGTATTGGTTGGAGGAATAGCTCGTTGCACAAATCGACGATGTCCATTAAGAGATGGTTTGATGAGGAGCAAGAAGAAAATGAAGTCTGAAGGCTTTGGCAAGGCCTCGTTCGATGAGGAGCAAGAAGAAAATGCAAGCCCAAGGAATATATTTTGGAAATTTAAAAAATCAAGAAAGTCAGGTAATTCCTTTTTTTTAAGATAAATTTATTGAAGGGATTTTATGGTTAAAGAAAAATTTTTATTCTGAAATAGTAACAAAAATTTTAAATAAAAATTCAGTTACAAGGGAAGGGTTAAATAGTGGGATTGGAGTCTTATAGGGTGAAATGCATGGTTAAACTTGCAACAATTCAAGTTGTGTGCAGGTCAAGATAGAAACAAAATAAAAATAAAATGGAAATTTTCATGTAAATGGGTATACGACTGTAAGGCCTAGTAAGGCATGCGTACCATAGTAAATCACTTGTAAAGTCTGAATGTCCGCTTTGGTGATATGTGGATGCATGTGGTGGTATGATGAAGCATGCTGAACTAGGACAACTTATGAGATTATCAAATACCCTAACATTGATTGGGTAGGGCCTGGAGGTGAGTGGTGGCTGGCTCACTTGGTAGATTTGGCTAGATTTCGCCAAGGAAAACCCAAAGTCAATTTTAAAGGGGGGTTTGTTAGATAAAATTAACCCTATGATGGAGTTGAGGTTATGTCAATAGTTATGGTTAACAGTTGTGGTTTTCAGCACCTAGTATTGCTGACTCATGGTATTGAGCCCATCGTATTGCATGTAGTTGAAGCCCTTAAAAGGCTTGTGTATTCTCCATTGTAGGTAGCCATGGTTGAGCGGTGAAAGCTTAGGTTGTTAATCAGCTTGGTTGTGTTTTAGCCAACGACAATAATAGATCTATTGTTTGTTGGTTTTTCCCCAATTGGGGTTTTCCAGATAATGATGGTGTACATGCTTTGAATGTGTATTTCTTGATTTTGATATTTATTTCTCTTGAACCCTAACACCCAGCTCTCTAGATCTACTACCTTTGTCTGCTAGAATTCCCCTACTCTATGTCATCATCATTGTAATGCTTCACAGAGAGGTAGCCACCTGTTTCCTCATGAAGTAAGTGTCATTTCTCTTTCAACGATCATTATTTGTGTTGCTCCAAGTTTTCCCACAAAATTGATTCCTCTACCAACTCATTGGTCATGCTCGATCTCAAATCTTATCCGCCTCAGCCTATTTCCCTGACGAATCTAGTCACCCATCGGATTGTTCTCTGCCATTGATCTGGGGCCTCAAGATCCTACGATCTCTATCCATATCATGCGGGTAAGTAGCATGACCTTTACCCACACGATGAGAGTGGTTTTCTCTCTCCTCTGTTGGATGCTATCACTCATTGTATGGAATCGGGTAGGACTTGGTCGAACCTGCTTACCTCTTGGGGACATTTAGATATCTTGCCGGTTTAAGCACGGGGCCCGCCTTCTGACGAAATCAATGATTTCCATACAGTTTTAAGCTTTTACCCATTACCAAGTGCTCAGGGCTTTCCTTCACTGAGGGGGACGCCTTGCAATAAATGATTAGCGCTTTAGTGCTAATTGTGTATCAGAAACTGCCTCTGTTTTTGGACCTAACTTCCCATTTTACCAGTTTGTGTCAGCACGCAGTTACCATGGGCCAACGGTCTGCACGATTTGACCAAGGGTCCTCATTTCTCTACGCTGACGACAAATTTCCATTGTTCAGAGGTTATTTTTGATAAGCTCTACATCCATAGCACTTTGAAACTTTGGTATGAGTTTTACAGAGTTTAGGAAACTTTTAAGAGTGTTTGAGGATCCAATTCAGATCAACTATAGACAACATGTATAGAGTGAATATGCAAATATGATTTAAGCATAGTATTTTTTGAGGAACAACCCATTTTTTGGCTACACCAAATGGATTCCATCAAAGTTTTTGAGTTTGCAAGCCATTTTTGTGAGAGCATGTGTAGCAATGTATTACCCTAGCGAGATTGGCTTGAGCTTCCCAACCTGTAAGTTATCAACTTCCTGATCATATATCAAGACTAGTTCACCTTTCGAGAAAACATGAGGTTTAACATTCTTTATTGTTCTTTGACGTGTGTCTTGTAGGCCTCATTGGCCATTGCGACATCACGTTGGGTCTCATGTAATCATGCTAGATGTAATAGACACTCTTATTCTATGAAAGTGATGTGGAGAATTTCAATGAAAATATTTGAATATGGAATCTCGCATTCAATGGGAAGGATTTCCTCTTGACCACACACCAATTGTAAAGGTGTGAATCTAGTAGCAGTTTAGACAAAGGTTCATTATGCCCATAATGTTGCATAAAGGATGAGGTGCCAATTTTTTTTTTTGAATCCCTATTATGCTCTATAGCATCATTTTCAAAACAATGTTAATATATTCTACTTTTCCCATTTTCCTGTGGGAAATAGGGAGTTGAGCTATCATGTTGAAGGCCCAACTTTACAGTAAGCTTAGGCATCATGTGATTTCGAAAATGTTTCCCATGGTATATAATGATAGCTTCCGGTACACTAAACATAGAAATGACATGATTTAAAAAGAGAAAAGTCATTTCTTTGTCAGTGTTATTATATGTAGGCATCGCTTTGGTCGACTTGGTAAAATAATCTACCACCACAATAATGTAGCCATGCCCCCCAACTGAGTGAGGGTTGCATGTCATAAATTCAATGCCCCATTTTTCAAAGGGGCCAATGATGATAAAATGATATAAATAAGAAAGTGGAGCATCTATTTTACTATCATAGACCTAAAACGAATGATAATTTTGGACTATGAGGATGTAACCATGAAACATAGCAAGGCAAAAGTAACTAGGACGAAAAATATTCTAGGTTGTGACATAACCAGACGTATGTACACCACATGCCCCAACATGGAATTCATTGAGAGCTTTCTTGGCCTCCTCATGAGTGAGGAACCGTCTATATAAGTTATTGATACCACAAAAATAAAGTGTGTCACCAATTATAATGTAATTTTTAGCCTGGTGTCGAATATATTTTTTATCCAAGCAAGACGTATTGGACCAAAAGGCTCTGGACTAGAGATAGATGATGATATGTCCATACCAAGGATCAGATCAATCTATCAGAAAAAATGACCCACCATGAATAAAATCATCAGATGTTGACTAAATATTGGAAGAGGGAAGGTCACTGTCTAGTTCAACAAAGACTAAGGATTTCTTAGATTTGAACTTAACGAATTCCAAATCGAACTACTAGAGAATAACAATCCATTCAAAGTACTTTCCCCCCAATAATTTTCGTGAAGATATTTATGAAACAGGGTTGCAATCATAAACAACCATAGCCTTCCGAAGAAGAATGTATTGGAAAAACCTTTGTACAACTACGAAAGCTAAATTTTCAATGTGAGTATATTTGATTTCTGTGTTGTTTAAGTTTTAACTGAAATAATAAATGGGATTTTCATGTACTATGACATATTCTTGGACTAATACAATAAAAATGTTAGTAAATTCACCAGTGAGATACAAGAAATAATAACATTGATAATCGGGGGGATACAACAATGATTCTCAAACTAGGAACATCTTTCAAATCATCAAATTCCTTTTAGGTAGTATCTAAATGATGCAAGGGAACCCATTTTTTCAAAAATCGAGTAAAATTGTTTGGTCAATTCAATAGTTGGGAAAAAATCTCTGTAGAAAGTTAGCCTTCCCTTGGAGGCATTGTAACTAAACAACCAAGGAAGGAGAAGGGAAATCAATGATTACCTATACATCAATGGATTAATACAAATTTCTTGATTTGACACAACGAACTTGAGAAGTCAACCAAAATAAACATAAAACATGCATTTGTGTGGATTTAGATTGATATTATAATGTTGACAATGTAAGAAAATGGCCTTAGGATGCATCAGACAATCAACACAATATTTCGAGTGGGAAGCTAGGTCATCCAAATAGGGTTGTACAAAATGCTTAATATCATGGAAGGAATAATTCATAGCCATCTAAAAAATTGTGACATCATTTCTCAAAATAAAAGGGAGATTTCAATAGGAAAATGTGCCCCATGGATAGATAAATGTAGTTTTATGCTGGGTCAATGGCACTATGTTGATTTTGTTGTAGTGAGAAAAACCATCCATAACTGAAAAAACTTCACTTCCAATACAATCATCAAAAATATGTTCGATAAACGGGGAAGGATAGTTGTCCTTAGGATAAGAATGATTGATATCTCAATAATCGACACACACATGAATCATGGCTTGTTTCTTCATTACATGAACAATGTTTGAGACCCAATTAATAAGAGGAACTAGGTAAAGGAAATCAAAATGAAGAATATTTTCAAGCTCTGCCTTAATAGCAAAAAATTTCTTAGGATGGATTAGATGAAAACATTGTCGAACTGGCTTAGCATTCATATACATTTTGATCTCATGTACACCAATATTTGGATAAATACCTGGAATATATTTACATGACCAAGCCAAAATGTCTTGGAATTCCTAGAAAAATGATTTATAGATCTGAAGTCATCAGTAGAACTGCATTGATGTGTATATTTTCAACAAAGTTAGGTTTAATCAAAATATCAAGAGAGACATTCTGTTCAATATTTGATAAATTATTCTCATAATCAACATGATGAATACATAGGGAATGTGTAGATATCTCAAAGACATTAGGTGAGTAAATATCACCAATATTATCCTCAATTGTATCAAGTACGAAGGAACATTGATGATTATCATCTCATGGCACATCATCGAGCATCATGATTTCCATGATGCTTTCACTAATAGAGAATTTAATGGAGAAAGTATTAGAATATGAACCAAAATCTTGGGAATGATTAACCCAATCTATCGAAGAGGAGAAATCCAAATGTGTCGAACTGGTTGTATAAATAGCTTCATATTTGAGCTCAATGGGACTGAGCTACAAGCAGTCACCAAATATATCAATCTTAGAAGTGCTTGGAACTATATAAGGATTAGATGGAATAGTAGAAGAAGATATCATGTTGATAAAGGTAGCTAGATTTTTATTGTGAGGAAGAGGAAGAGAAAAAGTTCCCATCAAAATGGAATCCTTAAGCAATCCTACTCGGACATGATGATAAGAATGTGTGGATTCACGCACAAGAGGGATGGTTCCAGTAGTTTGAGAATTATTGGCAAAAAATATGAGTTTCTCAATGGCCACAATGTCCCCCTCATGAGGGAAATTTATCATTCTAAAATAGGTCGAAATGACAACAACCATGGAGTAAATCCATGTGAATAAAAGTTTATAATCCAATGGTCCATCTATAGCTTCAAATTCTACTGACATTATTTTTCCATCTAATTCTACATATAATGAATTCAAAATTATATAAGGCTTGAAGCCTCTTCCATCAAAATCTTTGAGAGTGGTGGGTGACTAGATGAGTTGAGAAGAGCCAATGGCCTTCTAATAGGAAAGTGCCATGATACAGGTTGAAGCTCCTTCATCCACAATTATTTGATGGATGGTCATACTTCAAAAAACAACTTGGAGGATAACAATAATTTGTGGTGGAATTTTTGGTGTATGATTCTCGTGATTAAAGACTACAAGAGTAGAGTCCTAAGGATTAATTCCTCCAATTATTGAAAGTAAATCCCTCTTTTGGGTGGGGAAATTCTGCAAAACCTTGAGACTTCACATAACGGAAGGAGCTTGAGGCAAATCCTTAAGTATGTTATACTGCCACATAACTCTCTCATGAGGATTGAATGATAATTTGTGAATGATGCGCTTGGGAGTTTTAATAATGAGTTTAGTTGGAACCACATTTGGATAAGGATCCAAAGTATTTGAGGTAGAACTGACAAGTTGATCAACAAACTTACCACCCAAGGGATTCATATTACCATAGTCCTTCTTCCTGGTATCCAACATAAATTCATTTCTTTGTTTGGTGGATGATAGCGTCACAAGTGAAGAAGAGGAAGTTAGATACTATAAAACAATGTTTTTCTCCTTATTAGGAAATGGATATGTTAACACAGTAGTCATGGTAGATGACAACTTAAGGAATTTATTTACTTTTGCCCAATGTGTATAGGGATGAGTAAAATGTTTCTCATTATAGATTAAGCAAGGAAAATTAGGTTTCCATTTTTCTTGAGGAGACTACTTATTTCTTTTATCCCATGAAGAATTATATTTCTTATTCTTTAATTTTCCTTTCTTCTTACTTCCTGGTCGTTGATATTTCATTTCGAGGATTATATGACATTAATCTCGGAAGTAGTCATAGGAGTAGTAGAATATGGGTTTTTGGAAACCACAACAAGAGATGAACCAAATGGCTTACTCATTGACTATTGGCTAGCATAAATAATCATTCCATCAACAACATGCGATCCTTTGCTGGGAGGTGGTGGAATAGTGTGGTAAAGTTTGAGAGTGTTGGGTATTTTCTCATAAAGCTTGTTAGATTGAGGGTAAATGCGATCAATATATTGAGCATGAGAGATGAATTTCTATTCCGTAACAACTCTACCTTTAAAAACATATTCAGTTATATATGGTAAGAGAGACTTAATGAACCATTCAGCTAATAACTGATTGGGAACAAGGTTTTAGCCAAATGACAAAAATTTCACTACTCATGAATATGATAAAAATGTGAGTGGAGTTAGTCTATTTTAAGGAGGTCAAAAGTTTATTTCTAGTTTCATTAAGAATGGGAAACTAGAGCTAAGTCAGGAACATGGTTTCTAAGGCACTGGAATTGTTAAACAAAGCTTGTGGTCATTCGATAAACCATTTTCTTGTTGTACTAGTAAGGGTTCGATGGAAAAATTGTAAATAGATAGAATCATCATTTAAATAGTTGGATGGACACCATAAATGATATGTTATAAAATGTGTCGACAAACCTTCTCGAGGATTTCTATTGAGTTTTGGAATGTCACTCGAAAATTTTGTAGGAAGGACGAGCCATCAAGGAGAGTGACAAATGGGAAAATTTGTAAGACGAGTTAGATCTGGAAATTCAAGGGTTTCTACAAATGGAAACTTCTTATTAAAGTCCAATGGAGGGTATCTTAGCTAATAGGAATGGCTTGAGAAAAATCTATATTTGCTCTTGTACAAGGAGTATTTTAGTAGCCCAGGTAAAAATAACCATGTTTCCCAGTTCCATGATAAGCTTGAAGGGGTTGAAATGCCTAGTTTTGAATTTTTTTTATTTTGGTAAGGAATTTGTAGAATACCTTGGTATGGTTTCCCCAAGGGATTTGTCATTGTTCCTATGTGAGGTTGACTAGTTTGTCCCTATGCTAATCAATGCACAAGTTGATTCACTTGCATTTGAGGAAATGCTTAACCAAGTGGTGGAGGTTGTAAGTCACCTTGAAGAGGTTGGGTAAGTGGGACTTGGGAGATCCCAGATACAGGTCGGTACCATGCTTATTGTGTTGATTGTACTATCACATGTTAGTTCTTGATTGGTTAGTATGACACATACGTATGTTAATTGTAATTGCCACATTAATGCCTGTGCTGCTAATGTAAGCTTCCACATCGAAGCATGTGGGCCCTATCCGCACAAATTTTCATTGTTTGTCAAAAATGTGAGTCGGACACAAATTTCAAATATTGTGTCAAATTGAGTTGACATTTGCATCGTTCTATTTATAATGATGAGCTATTTGATTTAAGATTAGTTTTGCTGAGATTTTATGACTTAAAAGGAATATATTTTTAGGATCCAACTAGATCACCATATCACTATCTATGATTTTACTTCCTAATACAATTGAGTCTTCTTATGTGTTGTCCCACACACCCCGTTGTTGAATATATCAACATATACAAACCGACTATTAGCTTTTCATGCTAATATCAAGCATTTCAATCTAGAGGCATTCACACATCTAGAGTTCATGTCAGTTACTTTTTCCAATAATGAGGAATACATATCAACATGTTTTTAACCATGTTATCACAAGATTGGAAATTATCATTTTAACAAGAATAGCATCATCACATTAAACTAATCCTTTTAACAAGGCTAACATCCATGCCATAGTCTACAATTAGCTCATAGTCATCACCCACAATCCTAAAACTAGCACCCAGTTTCAATCATGTGCATATCATTTGTCTCAACACACAATGTATTAGTGTGATTGTCTTAAAATGTACCCATTCGATAATGAAATCTCATAATAACATAATCATATCATGAATTTAATTAAGAATTCAAGCAATAATTTAAGGGCGCATAAAGCTCAAGAGTCACATTCAATCATTTTTATAACACTTATCTAGGGAAAACACTAATTTTTAGAAATATTGGACCCACTACATTGTCACAACATGCATATCAACAAGAGTATGTGTCACTTGTACCATTATCTCATCAAAACTTTATTTTTAATAGCCTTGATTCCTCAAGGTTGCATGCAATACTTTTGTTAGTTCCTAAATCATGATTTCAACCAAATCCTAGTTACATGTTAACCATTAACTATTCTTGTCCATTTGAAACATGTTATGGAAATAGTCTAATTAGATTCTTTATGCATGCATGTACATTATCGTATGCACCTAGAATACCTTCATGCACCTAGCATACCGTTATTAAATGTCGATTTGATAGATAGACATATTTAAATTATTTCATTTTTTCCATTTATAATGGCTATGGTATTATTCATCATATCATGCCCACTTCTCAAAACATTAGAGAAAAGTATAAACTAGCAAAATATAAATTAGGATATTCTCCCTCATAGTTTTGACTACATCACTCAGTCTTAAAATTTTACAATCGTATTGGGCTATTGTAGGGAATCTAGGTATCATCTTGCATGTTTACCTTGCAGCATCGACTCAAATAAATCTTTTATTTAACATCAATGTATCTGTATATACACAGAATAATAGTATTCACATAAGTACACATGCATGGATATATATTATCTTTAGAACATAAATTATTTTTGGTCCTTGAGCCCACCTAGGTTTAGTGTTGAACCATGCTCTAATACCACTTTGAAACACATCGTCCCCCACTTAGGTTATTCTCAAGAAATGGAAAGTTTTACATTAGGATTATGAACAATCTCCATTATCGCGTTATGAAGATGGGGTCAAAATATCCTCTCTTTCTAACTTCCTTGAAATTTATGGCACCATTTTCTTTATCTCATCAAAATATTTCTAGTACAAATTTTCTCAAAATATGAATCCTAGATAAAAAATTATGCTCAGTTAAAGTTTGGCCCTTTACACCATTTTCCACAGCAGCAAGGGTCTTACCCATGCAACTACTACATGGGATCTCATGTTACTCAAGTCCATTATGTTGCCTAACACATAATCACACTACAACATTGGATATTCCCTTTTTTAAACATTTTATTATCTGAATTCCATGTTAGGTGAAGAGAACATTTCATGTTTCATGCATTGTGTCTACTAAGAGCATTATAGGAATATTATCATTAAGTGATGATTAAGTTACTTGTATCATGCCTTTCTCTATGAAACCATTTCCCTTCTGATGCATTTAACTATGCCATCTAAGGTGTGAAAATAATATTTAAATTAACAACTAGGATGATTTTTTGTTTTATGTATTCCATCTACCATGGATCCCACTATAATAAGCACTACATTATCAATAGGATTTTGTGTTCTGTGATGACATTTCACCTAATCCACGTCAGTGACATGTGGCATTTCCCATGTTAGGTGGTGCTACAAAACTACTACTTCATGTCTAGTAGCTAACGCATCAGCATAATCTCCATGTCACTTGCTCTCATTGCAACTTTTTGATGTCATACTCACATTAGGGTGATGTCATTTTACCACATGGCATACATCAATGGTGCTAGGTGTCAGTTAGAAATGGATCCCTTTAACCATTGAATACACAAAATATACTTGCCAAGTTTCACACTACATAAAAACCACATCAACCATATTCCACATCACCATCAATGTGGTGTCCATGCATCCTTCCATAACTTATGTGGTACCTACTGACTTAGATCCTTTACATGTCCCACAAGCTCTAATACCATTTTGTGCAAGTTCATAATTTCGTTTGTGCCAGTCCACAGTTATATGCTATAAGCCGTTTTAGATCTCCTTTCTCTAAGATATGCATATTCCCATTCCCCATATTTAGCATTCTTTTGTCTCTTGATCTTAAGGTCCTAACCCCATGGAGCCTTTTCTCCATCATCCAAGTCATACACATTTCTATCCCTTGACATGAAATATTTCTTGTCACACCCCGTGCCTTTGATCAATAATGCCGATCACTACTACATATCAGTTACAAAGGAGGGTGTTGGATCACATGAATATTCACGTCATACAATAGTGATAGTTTTGTTCTATGCCACCTTCAGAGTATCAACCAAACACTCTTGCATATAATTTCTTGAAAGCCTCACTCAACCAGGCAACAAGACGGTAGGTTGTAGTGCACAGAAAAAGGAACTCTCAAAATTTTCTTACAAGTTTTCCAAACCTTTCCATAGTTTTGCATCAAATATAGATCACTCTTATGATTAGAATGAAGCCTTAATAACATGTGATTAACTTGTGAACTAAACCAAGGATAAGATCTATCAAGTCCGTACACATATTAAATAAATTAAATTACATGCTATAGGATGTCAGTGTATGAATTCCAAATATCCACGCATCAATCTATTTATTCCTCTCAATAGGATTCTACATCCCTCGAAAATGAAATAAGCCATGATACTCACAAGGTGTTAGATTATAGAAATCACACACCAAAACATGTAAGGTGAAGCATATTAAAAAATTTTGAACATGCATGATAGTAATTAATTAAATCATAATCATATCAATAATGCATAATCTCACCAGGAAATCATTACCATGATGACCTCTGAAGTAAAGAATTTGATATAATCATGTAGAAACTTTAGAAAAACTTCCTCGGATAGAGTTATTTCATGCACTTAACATATAGATTGCACTCCTAATGAGGTATCCAACACTTATGACTATGGGAGTGAGCTTCACCAAACTCATAAACATATATAGGTAACATGCACTCATGACATTGCAAATACACAAGTTATCTAGTCAATCATGAATAAGTAGTGAATTATGCATATTTAATTAAATGGAATGAGATTTAATATTTAGTTCTAATCGAATACTTCATATTACATTCCATACATAATCCCATAATGCTTATGTGAATTAGTTTGACATGGTTGGAAACTAAAGGAGGAATTTTGACTCTCCTCCAAACTATAGG
Source organism: Pinus taeda (assembly GCA_000404065.3). Taxonomy (NCBI): domain Eukaryota; kingdom Viridiplantae; phylum Streptophyta; class Pinopsida; order Pinales; family Pinaceae; genus Pinus; species Pinus taeda. Next base: position 145,752 of record APFE031684882.1, on the reverse strand, counting down.
CCAACCATACTACAACCCTTAGTGTAACTGACCACCCCCGAGCTAGATCCAGTGTTTGGAAATTTTTCTCGCACAAAGGATGTTTACATTAGAATTTAGTTCAATAATTTAACTTGATACAACCCACATAATATTATACAAATAGAATCTCAAATATAGTCAAAGGGTTTTAGTGTGCAATTTCATAGAGAATAGCTTAAGATCATAAAGCACCAATGCCAGGTTCTGATCTCAATATTGAACTCTATCTCCACCCAAAAATATCTATAACATGTCCCATAACTATGCTTATCTCATTGCACCATTCATGAATGCCTTTTGATAGAGAATATAAATAATGTGATCTAGTGAGTTAAAGCCCAAAATGAGTCTGAAAATCCTTTCATAGGGCCTCTTCCTCTCCATCTGAAAAATTTTTCTCTCTTCCTAAGTTACCCTTATTTCATTTCTTTTTTTGAGTCCGTTCACGACCTCCTTTGAGTCTGTTCCACTTGTTTCATTCACATCCCAACATAAAATGTTTATGATTTTCTCTGTATAAGTCCATCTTTTCTGGGTGTCAGGTGCTTCCTCACATGGTAATACCACTTTTCTCTAACTTTGGTTTAGTATGTATTATTCACCATCTGCATTAGGCACCCAATCTAGCATGAAATAGGTGTAACCGACCAATAGTTTGTCATTTTAATTCGGATAATAGGGGAGATGACTTCAAGAAATGTAAGCGAGCAACAAGCTTCCTTTAGACCAAAGATTCATAAGGCTATACAACTTTTAATTGTGTAAATTAAAAAATCAATAAAATTATTATTTTAATCTAATTCCCACTAGTCATGGTCCTCCAGCACTAGGATTACAATCAAAACCATTTTTGTAATAAGTAGGGGTAGAACAAGGGGCTGTTACTGTTGGGTATAATTAATTGCTTAATAAATAAATAAGGCCACTAATCACCTAGACATTAAATATCAACCCGAGGAGCATCTTTTTATTTCAAGGTAATCAACAAAATATATACATAAAAATACCCACAATTAACATTGGTTCTATATGATTGTGTTCTATACTATCAAGCTCATTTAACAAAAAATCAAATGTAAGACTTGAATAATAAAGCTAAAATAAAAAAGAAGAAAGTAAATGATAGGAAAATCAATTATGCTAATCACACAACTTGAATCATTTCTAAATTAAACCACACCTTGCTGAATTGGAAATTTAAGGTATCACACTCAATAGAATTCAAATGTTAATCTAGAGCAACAAATCAAATGAAATCTAGAAATTGCAGGAAATAGAAAATGTGGAACATGCAACAATTAACAAATTACTTGATTAAAATGGAAATTTACTTTAAATAAAAATGATTGAAATTCAAAGAAACAAGCACACAACTAAACTAATTTACATGTTCAAGGCAGCACCTCATCCAAGGTAGTGGGCCTAACAGATGTAGAACTCAATGGATAACTTCCTTCATTAAAATATATGAGAGAAATAATTACAGCATAATGAAGCTCTTAGCTTTCCATCAAATTCAATAATTTTCCATCTCCCATATCTCATCTCTTATCTCTTCTCCTACATCCTATCTAAGAATTGTCGATCTCCTATCTCCTAATTATCCTCTCAATATCCCCCAATTATCCCTCCTCATCTTTAATCTTTGTTTTCATTTAAATACACAGAGAGCAAAGGGAAGTTACAAAAAAGATGATTACAAAATGATTTCCATTACAAATTTGGATTGTACAAAAGAATTGATCAGCAAGATCATACCTAAAAGATCTTTCAATCAACATTCAGCAGGAACAAGTCGAATTTGGTATTACAATTGGAAGAATTTGGAAAATGGTCGCAACAATAATTGTAAGTAAATTGTCTTCAAAGAACCTTCCATTTCTCTTAATACAGACCAAAATTTGGAAATTTTCTTACAACAATAATAACTTGGTCTGTTCTAGACAAAACCCATGTTTTTTATTTTCTAGATTCTCCTTCATTTATCCGAAACATCCAATGAAAAACTGTAATTTCTTATTCTAGCAAATTTGTGAGTTGGAATTTTTAAATATGAGTTGGAAATCATATTTGCAATTTGGAAAAGGTATTGGAGGCTAAAATCGTGAGTGATTTTACAAAAAATTCATTAGTAGACTATCATTGGTAAAATTATGCACAATAATCATCAATTTATTAAAAATAAAGAAGAAATAATATTTATCCATAAGAGCATAAATAATTATAAAATGGAATTATATGATCAATTATGATAAATGATGTGATAAAGAAGGGTAGAAATGGATGAAATAGGCATTAAAAAGTGATAATAAGAATGACAATTTAGTGGCCCAACATACCCCCAAAATGAATATGTTGCATGTCCTCATTTAACCCAAAGCCTTGTATTAACCAAGCTATAATTCAAAAATGTTCAGCTCAACTCATGAAATTGATGGAACAAATGGGTTCTTCCTGAAATGATGAATATTAAATTTTAGCATTTGTTGATGAAGGCGTAACAATTTTCACATTGACTTTCAACTATATGTATATGAAGTTGCAACAAAATATGATATAAGCAACGACAAACTTCATTAACTATTTCCTCAAAAACTACAAACTAGATTTTACTGAAATTTTGCAAGCAAATTTCTACTATATTAAGGCTTCTCTAATTCAAAAATCAGATAGTTTTCATTCACGAATCATGAGATATAAGAAAATCTATTGTACATGAAAATGCATGATTTCTAAAATTTTACAAACTAATTTAACTTCAAATTGTTTGGGTTTGTGTATTTTAATGATACCTCTTTGTTGTCCAAAAATCACAAGAATTTAGTTCATAGTTGTAAAGGTATACGCAAATCAATTTATGCACTATATAAAAATGAATTTGTATGTCTTAAATGAGAAAGAAAGTAGAAAACATCCATCATGTATAGCAATTCCTCCACCAAACTGGAGAATGAGAATGCCCTCATGCAATAATAGAAAACAAATTGAGGTGGTTGCTACAATTATTGTTGAAATCTATTCTTGGTGTAAAACAAGAAGGAATAAACGAGGTTTTGATAATGAATAAGGAGATTGATACATTATGTCATGGTCATAATAAATAAATCTATGAAAGTAACACTCCCCCAAACTGAAAACTTCTATGTCTCTGAAAAATGGGAAGTGGTAAAGATGTGGAATGGATGATGATAAATAATGCTCATGGATTTTCATGAAATTCTCATAAAATTTTACTAAATCATAAACTTATGCTATTTTACCTCAAGTTTTACATCCAAAAAAATGTTGAATGAGATGTATGGACTTGCATTTGTTGAAGCTGATGTAGGCTGAGCTGATGCTGAAAGTGATGCCAAGGGTGGAAGCCATGCAAGCACATCTCGTCTGAACAATTGTTCGGATTTGTGAGTTGCTTGAGCCTCTTCTGTTAGTTGCAATAGTGTGGGCCCACTACAAATAGAGTTCCCCCCATACTTTTGTTCTCCTATAAACAATTCACTATTTTGCATGAAATTTCCTTGAATCCACAATTTTAGTTTTGAACAGCAACAGAGAAGCTGCATGCAAAATTTTCAATCAGATTTTTTTTTTTTTGAAATGCATTAATAATATTATGTCAAATCAGCAAGTTATAGTAGAGTTTGGTAATTATTAGACACGCTATCCCATCATCCATACCTTCCCCCCTCCAATTATAAAATGACATCCATGACCATAAAGCATAGGAAAAAGGGAAAAGGCATTGAGGATTCACAAATGCAGCTAGATAATCAATCAAAGCAACATAAAATAAGACAAAATCAATCAGAGCAATAGAGTTCAAAATATTTGAAATTCCCATAAAAATAAAAATAAAATATTATATCCTTATGTAAATAGATATTTACATTAGGTGGAAAGTTGACAAACACATGACCAATGATAAATGTTGATGACCATTGGTATTCAGTGATTGGACAATAATTATATAATGCATATAAAGATATAGTTTACCATGCATGTTGCCTAATTGAATTAGAATTGTTGTTCAAATGGTAAATTCTCCCTTAGAAACGAATTGATGTGGGGTAATATGATTGAGAGTATTTGGCAGTGTAACATAGTACTTCAATACCACAAGCAGAGCCACTACTACCAGCATGCATTCATAATTCTGACAGGGTTTCTTTTTAACCCAAAAAATGAGGCGAAGTCATCCTTTTAGTATTTAGATGATTCTCATTTTCCTTGTTATAAAGAGACCATTATGCTTGCATGGTAATTAGATAATCATAGTGTCATTCACTAGGATATAACAAAGTGATCAGGTTGGCTCGTGATGAGAACCCTTGTCCTTCTAATGGTTTTAACTATTAAGAAGGTCATTAACTTGGTGTTGTGGCCATAATCAAATGTTACTTGTTACATCCTTATGATCATGGTAGGCTGACTCGTAATGAGACCCCCTATCCTCTTTAAGACGATGTGTGTTAGATTTTCATATTTTCATATTTTCATGTTTTTATGTAAAGGGAGAGAGGGTCATTTACTCCTTCAGAGTCAGGGATGGCATAAGAAGTAAGAAAAATCCAATGAATGTTATACTTTTACCCCCATATCATCATCTCAAAGGGATTTATCAATTGAAAGTGTGAAAGATAAACCAACATGGTATTAATATAATAAATAATTTTATGATATGTCTAAAGAGAAGATATTCAACTAGTCATTATATAGATGAACCAGGTCAGTTTCAGAATAAATATAACCATCAAAGGTTTTACAAGTCATAATGGTATTAATATTACTATTTTTCCTTCATCTCAGGTAGAAATTCGAAATCCAAACAGATGGTTTTTATTTGAAGCTTAAAAGAGAAAGAAAAATTGGAAAAAGGAATGACTGGTGATGAAACAACAAAGAGGAATCATAGTTATTCATTCTACCGATTTAAACAACAAACACACAAAAAGAAAAATCAGGGTTGTTCAATTCATTGAACAACAATCGTTCAACTGATTAAAAAACATACACTCAAAAAGTGTTGTTTAATTGATTGAACAAAAATCATTCAATTGATTTAACAGTAACACAAAAACACAAAAAGTTTTGTTCAATTGATTGAACAACAATCGTTGAATTGATTGAACAAAAAAATTGTAGAAACACAAAAGTGTTTTTCAATTGATTGAACAACAATCATTCAATCGATTGAACAAAAAAATTTAAAAAAATGCAAAAGTGTTGTTCGATTGCTTGAACAACAATCGTTCAATCGATTGAACAATAAAATAAATAAAAAAACACAAAAGTCTTGTTCAATTGATTGAACAACAATCATTCAATCGATTGAACAACAAAATAGAAAAAAATGCAAAAGTGTTTTTCAATTGATTGAACATCAATCGTTCAATCGATTGAACATCAAAATCGAAAAAAATACAAAATTGTTGTTTAATTGATTGAACAACAATTGTTCAATCGATTGAATAGTAAAATCATAAAAATGTGAAAGTGTTGTTCAGTTGATCGAACATCAATCGTTTAATTGATCAAACAAAAAAATCATAAAAACATGAAAGTGTTTTTAAATTGATTGAACAATAATCATTCAACTAATTGAACAACAACACATACCCAAAAAATAAGTGTTGCTTAATTCACTGAACATCAATCGTTCAATCAATTAAACAACAATACACACACACAAATAAGTGTTGTTCAATTGATTGAAAATCAATTGTTCAATCGATTGAACAACAACATGCACACAAAAATAAGTTGGTGTTTTTCAATTGATTGAACAACAAAAAGCGCAAAAAGAAATTTCTATTGTGAAATTAATTGAACAGCAATCGTTCAATCTATTGAACAACAAAATACGAAAAAAAAATAACCGATGTTCAATGGATTGAACAACAACCATTCAATCGATTGAACAAAAAGATATGAAAAAAAAAAGAAATCAATGTTGTTCAATGGATTGAACAACAATCATTTAATCAATTGAACAACAAAATACAAAGAAAAAAACCATGATGTTCACTGGATTGAATAACAATTGTTCAATCGATTGAAAAAAATTCGAAAAAAGAGAAATTGGAGTTGTTCAATTCTTTGAATAGCAATTATTAAACAAAACCAAAATCAAATCAAAGATGTTCGTTCTACCGAACAACAGTTGTTCAATTGACTGAACAACAATTGTTCATTCGCCAACAAAACAGAAACTACAACTTTGAAGGAAGCAACACCTGAAACACAAAAAAACATAAGAGAAATTAGAAAAGAAACAGAACTTATTTAAAATATAAATAAATAAATAAATTAAGTTACAAAACAACTTATGATGTTATCTTAATGGAATATCAATTTTTCAATGAAAAAAAATATATCTTGCAAAAATGTTTTACAAGTATGACATGAATCTTCAAATGGAAATCAAATTCTTCTATTCTTTTATGAATCTTTAAGTAATAAGATGATAAATTTCCTTATATTAACATTTCTTCCAACCAATCACCATCATAAATGATTATTTTACTCTCCAAACATGCCAAAAAACCAGCTGTCTACCCTGCAATAAACAAAAAATTCATTGAAGAGGAGGTGATTAGCCGTCATAATCCATACATATTGAAAATTAACGATAATTAGTTGAAACAAACCACAGAAATATAACAAAGAAAATATTGTACCTCATGAGAGCAGTGTCGACCATACTAACCAACCAATTAATAATAACTCCTTTTCTTTTCATCTATTAATGATTCCAAAGAAATAAAAAACTTAAATATATATCACCAATAGAAATAGGTTTTGAAAATTTCATGACATGATTTGTCAAATTTACTTAGAATGACCTGCATAACAAAGTCATTTTTGATTTCCCAACTTAGACCAACAGTGGATATTTTAGGCATTATTCTTTCATTTGATGATGGATTCGAATGATTAAAATTGGATATTAAATGAAGTTCATGTATATAATTCCAATACTAACATGTTTTTAAGAAAATAAGAATTGACAGGTCAAATATGCAAGTGAACATTTGGAAAAATAGAGCTTTAAAAGTGCATATTTACTATAGACAATAAGTATTTTGGTCATAACTATCACATCCGATATCAAATTTAGTGATTCAAATTTCCTTCTAAACTATATCAAATAGGGGAATAAATATACTATTTTTTTTTTTAAAATATATTCATCATTAATTGCCCTCAAAACTTTTTACTGTCCAAATCTCTGTTCTTGAGCTGCCCTAGAACACCGTTATCAATGTTTGGTTCTAACTCTTGTTTCAAAATCCAAATGGAATGATTCAAATTGGGTTGGAAAGTACACATAAAGGTATACTTAGGATAGAAATATTTTTTAAAAATATTCCATTTTGGTCCCTCAAAACATGACTTTCCCGACTGTGTTTTCAGAACTTTCATCAAAGCCCCAAGCGAGAAAATATGATATTCAAGCAATTTTTCCAAATTGGTGATAAAAATGAATATAATTTTTTGTAGAACTATTATTTTCAATATAATAAATCTACATACACAAATAAATTAAAATATTTATCACCGATGTTGATCTACATAGCGTGTTGCAACAAAAACAACTACTTTTACATTGTTGAAAAATGCATGTTAATAAATACTAGGGTATTACAAGCCAACTTCCCTTGAAAAAATGGTGTCAAAAACTGTTGAAGTATGGAGTGATGTTGCAAAAAAATGATGGAATGAAACAAATATTCAATATATCCTTTACTTTCTTGATTCCCAATAGTCATCATATCATGAAGTTATTCAATGTTTAAAACAACTTGTTGATGTAGACTAGAAGAAACCTCATTTTCTTCCATAACTTGTACAATTTTTGCATTTGAAACATTCTCACTCTCAATATAAGTATTTTGTAATGGTGCATGTGAGATATAATGGGTGGGAAGGATAGGTGAATTTCGCAGTTCAGCATTGTAAGCATGTTGTACTCATTTATTATGGTGAGGCTTTGGAATGAGTTGAGCAGGAAATTGTGTAGGGCATGGAGCATTTTGATGATGTAGTTGATTGGGTTGTGTGGATGGTTTTGATAGACAAGCAATATGTTGTTGAAAATATAGAAAATAATATGGATGACGTTTTTGTTGTACAAGATGAGGGAGAGTAGTCATGTAATCATAAGATGAGTCATGCCAAGCTTGTGGACAAGATTGGTGAGGGTTATATTGATATTGACATGGTTTCCCTAACACAGAATTATTCCATAATGGATTATGAAAGTAAGAAAATGGAGAGGAATTTTTTTGAAACATACATGTAGGCCATAGTTTCCATGTTTTTGAAATATTAGTAGCTTCCCCATCTCTTGTTTGTGCTACTTCCATCCTAGATAAGGAAGAGTAACTATCTATGGGATGCTCCTTCGGGTAATGAGGGAAAAACACCTCATCAAATTTTGCCTGACTTTTCTCAACCTACAAAACATGAAATTGTGAATTTAGAGAGATAATAAAATCAGATTGAAAATTTTCAAATAAATAATTGATTTTAGCTCTTATAGGTCTTGTTCTTATAGTAGATTTGGAAAAGAAAGAAGAAAATTCTCTAGAATTATTAGCAGCCTTGGAGATTCCTCTTGAATACCTTATGCATAATTCACCAAAATCATCATATCATAATTAAAAAACATCACCTTTTCCCCATTAGATTTTAGAGTTCTAAAAATTCATCTTTAATTCCTTTAATAAGGAGTGTTTTAAGCTAAGTTTTTGAAGGTTGTATTGAAATTGCTCTACATAGTCCTCCAAGCTTTCATCTTTCCCTTGTATCATACTGAAAATAACTTCATGGCCTTGCAATAGTCTTGGTACTTCTTCAATAATACGTTGTTTATGTCTTCCTGTGTTTGAATGCAATTTCCACCAAGGCTCATGAACCATCGAAGTGTTGCTCCTTTTAGAGTAAGAGGAAACACTTTCAACTTTTCATCATTAGTACAATAAAAATATCCTCTACAAAGTACTTCAAAGTCAAATAAGAATGTATCTATGTCTTCGTTTTCCAAACCATGAAAATTTGGTAGACAAGGCAAGGGAATTATGTGCATTTGTATCACTCCTCCTAGATCTTTGATAGAGAATCAAAAAGTAAAAATGTGAGCCATTTATTACCATAGTAGAATATGTTCTTCATGTGCTACTTTGGGTATCCTCCTTCAAATATTCCTATCAATTGGTTGGTGGAATTGGTGGTGCTTAAATCACCACTTCAGTGGAATCATGAGATTTTTTTTAAAGTTCTACCTCTAAAATTCCTACTTCTATCAGTGCATGCTATATGACATAACCCTGACTACTCAGGGTAGACCCATCATTGGTTTCTGAAGATGCACAAGTATGTTCTTACCATCCATCTTCAATATCCAGCTCTCATGAAGTCAAGTATGCATCTACATCCAGATATTAGTGTGGTAAAATGCTGGGTAAAATTAATTGCTTGATAAATAAATAAAACAACTAAACCCCTAGACCTTAATTATCAACCTCAGTATCATATTTTTGCAGTGGCATCATCCGGATTATCCACAATTTTGTGTTCCTTCTGTCGACATTTCAAACCCCAAAGAGGGTCCATCATCAGGACTAATTAAGAATAATAATAAATGAAAGCTTATGAGAGAAAAGTCTTCACCTGTGAATAATAAACCTAGATCCCTAATTTTTAAAGAAACGACACTTATATATTCTTATTTATTTTAATTATTATATTTTATTTATAAACTTTGTATTTAATTAATTCATTATTTAGCCTTATTATGCCCGCTTTTTCTAGACCTAAATTAATTTCTATTTCAAGCATTGGCAAAATAATGCAAAACAATACCAACAATGACATAGTTCTATAAGTGATTGGGGGTCTATACTATCAAGCTCTTCAACAAGAAATAAAATGTAAGACTTGAATAATAAAACTAAAATTAGAAAGAACAAAGTAAATGATAGGAAAAATGATTATGCTAATCACACAACTTGAATCATTGCTAAATTAAACAACACCTTGGTAAATTGGAAATTTAAGCTATTGCACTCAACATAATTCAAATGCTAATCTAGAGAAGAAAATCAAATGAAATCTAGAAGTTAAAGGAAATAACAAATTACTTGATTAAAATGGAAATTTACTTTAAAGAGCAACGATTTAAATTCAAAGAAACAGGGACACAACTAAACTAATTTACATGTTCAAGACAACACCTTGTCCAAGGTAGTGGGCCAAAATGCCCAAGACTCAATTCCATCTTGAGAAATAACTCATATCAGATTACAAATAACAGATTTAGAACTCAGTGGATAACTTCCTTCATTAAAATATATGAGAGAAATAATTACAGCATAATGAAACTCTTAGATTTGCCTCAAATTCAACAATTGTTCATATGCCATTTCTCGTCTCTTATCCCTTCTCAAACATCAGATCTAAGAATTGTCCATCTCCTATCTTCTAATTATCCCCTCATTATCCCCCAATTATCCCCCCTCATCTTTGATTTATGATTTCATTTAAATACACAGAGAGCGAAGGGAAGTTACAACAAAGTTGATTACAAAATTATTTCCATTACAAATTTGGATCATACAAAAGAAATTCATGAGAAAGATCATATCTAAAAGATATTTGCATTAACATTCAACGAGAGGAAGTTGAATTTGGTACTGAAATTGGAGGAATTTGGAAAATGGCCACAACAAAAAATATGAGAAAATGTCTTCTAAAACCTTCAGTTTCTCTTAAAACAGAGTGAATTTTAGAAGATTACTCACCACAAAACTAAACTCGGTCCATTTTGGAAAAACCCATTTCTCGAGTTTTTTAGATTCTCGTTCATTTGTCTGAAATGTTGAATGCAAATCTCTCATTTATATTCCAATGAATTTTTGAGTTGGAATATTTAATTATGAGCTGGTAATCATATTTGCAATATAGAAAAGGTCTTAGCGACTAAAATCATGAGTGGTGTTAAATAAATTCATTAGAAAATGACATGATAAAGAAGGGTATAAATGGATGAAATAGGCATTACAATGCGATAATAATAATGAAAAGTTAGTGGCCCAATAATTAAAAGCTTTCCTTCAAAAGGAGAATATATATTTCAGGTGTTTTATTAACAATGTGATGAGGAAAATATTTACATGCTAACCCAACTAACACATAATGTTCTTACTCTATCATTTTTAGGATGCTATTACTCCAATACTTCATTATGATATTATTCTAGGACTCCATTATGTGGTTACCACAAGATTCCACTTTGTTATTACTCGAACATACATAGATTCCTTTAATTTGATATGTTGTTTCTATCAATGTCTGCCTTTTTCTTGGGTTTCTATTATGTGACTTGTTACTCAATATGGTTCAATATGATAACGAGTCTACTCTTCTTAAACAACATGTCCAATTTGTCCACAATGGTTATGATCTCTATATTTTTAGTCATTGGCTAATCGAGACAACATGCTATTGAAGCAACCTTTTAATTATATATTATGTTATGATTGATTCTTAGGAACCCCCAATTAAGTTTATTTAAATAGCCTTAGAATCATAATATTCTTAATATATTCATGTTTTGATTTATTAACAAGATTGGATGTAAGGGGAGAACATATGAAAAGGGGATCTCCCTACGCTAAGAAGGGGCCTAGAATAATTTTTATTAGACTATGCATATATATGTTTCTTTGACAAATAATGAAAGCCTACAAGTTGACTTCTTATTTTATGAATTATTTTGTAACTTGTAGGTTGAGCATTGTTCTTCAGCTCCTTGTTAAGGAGGAATATCCCTCCTCGTTAGATTTCCATAATTTAAGTTGATTTCTATTACAAATTTATTTTGGGATTATGACACCTCTATCATTGTGACTTATGATAGTTTGTAGGGATTCATGAATGCAAGTCACTACTACAAAAATATAATAATTGTACATATTTACCAAATTGTACCATTACTACTATTATTTATTGTTGTTGTAGATTATTCTATTTTATCACTATTATAGTATTGATTGGATTGATTTTACATATCATTGGTTGTTGCTTGTTGTTACTCAATTCCTATTTTTAATTATTGGTGTAGGCTACAATTATGTAGAATTGTTATAGATAGTTCCTCAATTTCAATAATTTTATCATTTATTCTTTCCATCCCAACATTATTAACACAATTAAAATAGTAAGGTTTTCATCAAATCTTTTACTACAAATGGGTTCGAAAAGGAATTTCTTCCTATGGTGGCTAATAAGCTAAAACAATTATCAAGGTTTGGAATGCTAGAAGAAATATTTATTAATATGTTGTGAAACAGATATGCATAAAAAGAATAGAAAAATAGAAAGAAAGTAGTAAATATTACATCTAAAACATAGAACAACTATAAGACTTCCATACCTAAGGAAGATAAATCGTTTTTAGTTAGAGACTGTCACTTGTGAAGATTCTCTCTATAGAATGCCTAAAGGGGCGTCCTCCTTGGGAGGGTTCTTTGGATTTCATGACCTATGGTTGTGGTTTCTTCATCTATACTGAATCTAATTTTATGATGGATGAACACAAAAATAAAAGAAAAAAGGAAAATCGAGGGTCAAACGGGGAAGTGTAAAATTTCATAATATCATAATTTTGATGATTGTAACAATTAAGATGAAATGAAGAGAGAAAACCTTTTTGTTTATAATAAAATGCTAGGTCAAATTGAATATGCCCAAATGATAAAATATTCGTTGGACCAAATGAAGATCTAACTGATTTTGGTTTTTTATTGTTATTTGTGAGGGGAAATCACCAATAACCTTTATTTAAATTACTAACTAAAAAATTAATGATTTATTGAATTATTCCTACAGATATGGAAAATGTAAGTGGAAATATTTTTAATTGTTTTCACTTTAATGGTTAAAAATATAAGAATGACATAAAATCAATGAATTTATGGGCTATTCTCATGTGGGTAAATTAATTAATGGAAATAACTTGGGAATGTGGTTCCTTAGTCTATTTCCTTAGTTGAAAGTGCAATTTAATGTGTATAAACCCACACTACTTAGCATCTTTCATCCACCTAATGAGTTATGGCTAGGGGAGGGCTTGTTATGTGATAAAAATTTCATTCCCTAAGAAATTATGTTGTCTGAATAATTTCTAATTTGATGATGCACATATTGGTGATTTATTTTTTATTAGGTGTGTTGTTAAGTTATTTCATTTAGGTAATTGAGGATTTGGTTATGCTAAGTGTTATTTTCTTCCCACGAGAGTAATTGAGTTTTGTTTCCTTCTTGCAAAGGTGATTGATATTTCCTTGACTGAGTGCACAGTGATTTTATTTTCATGGAAGTGTGGTTTTGAATACTGAGTCTTTGATTCCAAAATTGATTCAAGAGTGCTTTAGTTCATTTAAGTGTGGAATAATGTATTCTAAGCTTTGCGCTTTTACAAAGGATTTTATTCTTCTTGAGGAAGAATAATAGAATAGGTATATTAGGAAGTAGTCAGTGCCAATTAATGATTGTTTCCTACACATGTTGTGCATGATAACATTGAAACAAAAATAATTACCCACGTGGATAAATTCTGCTTCAATACATGTTTTTTTAGGGACAATAAAAATCCCCAAATTTTTGGAATAATTATCATGGAGGTTATGAAAGGATTGGAAGCAAACCACAATGTTTTTTATGAAAACTGATATATGTAGGATGCATGAATAAAGAAAAAGATAAACATTGGGCCCCAAAAAAAATTGATCATCCAAGAAGAAGGGACATGGAGGAAGGATAAATAAATTCTTGGGATGGGAAACATGCATTTAAAATGTAGTTTTAAAAGAAAATGTTGAATCGTCTTGCACATGAGTAGATTCTTAGAAAATAGGATGACAAAAGCCATCCACTTTTAGAACAATTTCCGAAAGAATATAATGTCAAGGGGCATCTATCTTGGGAGAGAAAATTTCGGGCATCTATATTTGAATGGTCTAAATTGGCTATAAGAGGTCAATTCCAGGATTTGTCAAAGGATAGTGAGATATAGATGGTCAGAATTTCAAGCACCAATATTCAAGTCTAGAAAACATGTGGCCCCTTGGTAACGCTTTTCCAAACATGACAAGAGTTGTAACAAATCCTAAGCATCCAACAGAGGTCCCTTAAAAACTAGGGAAACTTGTTTGTAATTAAAGAGTGATTGACACAATTTTGTTGAAAATCACAAGGGTACATGGTATTAGTCACCATTTTGGAATTTCCTCTCGAGATACTTTCAGGACAAGATAAAATGAAGAAAATTCCTTTACAATCCTTGCAAAAATTTCATTGTAGGACTAGTGAAGGCTCAGATATGTTTATATTCAAATTTGAAATTTTGTACCAGAGCTATGAATACACACCATATAACCAAATAATGGAGTTGTTCCCTACTACCTTAAAGGGGGCTATGTTGAGATGGTTAATGTGACTTGGTGGTGATTTATTTTTTCTTGCAATGGCATGACCAAAACCATTAATGAAAAATGTCAATTTTAGTGTAGTACTAGATACCAAAGGTGGTAATTCTTTAGAGTATCCTCTAAGGAGGATGTGAACATTGAAGATTATATAGAGGACCTTCAACATAATTTATATTGTTTTAGACATAGTGATTTGGATAAAGTAATTTAAAGAGAATTATGATTTGCGGAATGAGGAATAATTGCATTCATATGCTAAACCTCATGCTAAAGGGATATATATCAAAGGATTTGTATGATATCATAGTTATATTATGCTTGAGCGGATCAAGAGGATAATAAAATAACAAGACAATAGCACAAGATCCTTTTGTTGGGGCACATAAATTAGCCAATAATGGATTAATGATAGAATGTTATGCACTTAAACTATGAGAATAACAAAATTATAGAAATACAAAATGATAAAATCTCAATTATAATAAGGCTAGATGATTCTTCCCTTGCTATCTAAGACTATTTATAGCTTTATGACATCCAAAACCAGAAGTGCTAGTAGTCCCTTGCATAATATGGGTTAATAAATTTATTTATTAACTATGGACAATTTATAACTAATTTGGCTCTAATTTATATAATGTGAGTCAACCACTTACAAGTATTCTTAATGAAAATAACCACTTACAGGATTGATTGACTCAACTAACTAACTATGACTCTAACTAGGCCCATATGATTATTCCATAAATAAATAAACCTAACATGCCCTCCCCCATCAAAGTAGCCTTCCCCTCAAGGCTGAAGCTACGAAAACTACTAAAGAAGAGTGGATGGTTCCCATGTCATATATTTTGGAGAGGTGTCTTTTCACTTGATGAGGAATTACCTGATCGAGGACTTATTCAGGTGAGAGTGAAAGTGAACCTTCCTCATCGAATTCTAGCAGACTTGTTTGAACCCTACAGTTGTTCCCCACATATTTCTTAAGGCAAGATACATGGAAAACTAGGTGGATTTTTGAAGTAGTCTGCAGGACTAGTTTTTAAGCCACTACTCCTCTACGCTCAAGTACCTAATAAGGCCCATATAGATTTGGTGCTAGTTTCAGGTATCTCTTTTCTTTGACAGAGGTATTCCTATAAGGTTGCAGTCATAGGAGCACCTCGTCACCTACATGAAATGATCGCTCTAAACAATGTCGGTCAACATTTTGCTTCATTCTATTTTGAGCTTGATGTATATTATATTTTAGATGAGTGATGATTGCAACACAGTCTGAAGGAGTTGATAAACTACTTATACTTTGGAACATCCGAGTATATAAGAATCTAGTGAATGTGGGAGTTGTTCATACACTACCTCATACGACATCATCTTGGTGGCTTCATGATAGTTAGTATTATACCACCATTCAACTAAAGGAAGCCACTATACCCATTATTGTTTCTTGTATGAAGTGAAGCACCGCAGATACGTCTCCAAATTTTTATTAACTTATTTTCTTTTACCATATTTTGTGTGACCATTGGCTTAGAGATGATAATTTATACTCAGTTGGAGTTACATTCCCTGTAGCTTGAAAATTTCCTGTTTCTGATGAAAGTGAGGTCTGGATCAAACACAATAGAATTTGGTATCCCATGTAGTTTGAAGATTTTTTCCATGAAATCTTGATCTACCAATGTTGGGGTAAATAAGTGTGGTAGAGTGAAAAAATAAGAATATTTGCAAAGTATATCAATAACAAACATGATCATTGATTTTTTTTCTTGACTTTGGAATACTGGTAATGAAATCCATGGAAACATTTGTCTAGACGGAAGGGGGGAGTGGCAACGGTTATAAGTTTCTTGGTAGCTTGATCATTTCCCCTTTGTTGCACTAGCATACATCATGTTCAACTGCAAAATTAAGAATGTTATTCTTTATACCGATCTAAAAGAAAAATTGGCATGCTCATGCATAAGTCTTCTGAAAGCCTAAATCTCCCTCTACTAGAGATGAGTGTAGTTCTTACAATATTCGGGTTTTGAGGGTGGAGGTCAAGGATAACACTAGCTGATCCTTGTACCGAATAACCTCATCCTTCCAAGAGTCATGCTCTTAGAAATCAAGGTATGCTCCTAATCTATTAATGAGTTAGGATGAAAAGTGGTGGGACAACTATACATAGGGGCATTGATTCGCAAAAATGTCTTCCATCTTCATCCATATTTCCATCATTTCATAACCATTTATCCCTCATTTTATAACTATCTAGAATAAAATAATAAATCAAGTAACCATATTCATAATTATATGCGTTAGGATCCTTGTTTTCCAAACTTATTTATTTTATGTATATAAAGTGAATTTATGATTAAAAACCTTGGAAGAGCAGTGGTCGACCATACTAACCAATAATTTTTTAGTCATAACTCCTTTTCTTTTCATCCAATTTGCGTGATTACAAAGCCAAATGAGAGAAACTTCAAAGCTATATTACCAATAAAAATAGGTTTTGAAAATTTCATGACATGATTTGTCAAATTTACTTAGAATGACTTGCATAACAAAGTCATTTTCGATTTCCCAACTTAGACCAACAGTGGATATTTTAAGCATTATTTTTCATTTGATGACGGATTTGAATGACTAAAATTAGATATGAAATTAAATTCATGTATATATCTCCAATACTAACATGTTTTGAAGAAAATAAGAATTGATGGGACAAATATGCAAGTGAACAGTTGGAAAAATAAAGCTTTAAAAGTGCATAATTACGGTAGGCAGTCAATACTTTGGTCATAAATCTCACATACAATATCAAAATTGAGTGATTCAAATTTCCTTGTAAGCAATATTCATAGGCAAATATAAAATATAATAATTTTTTAAAAATCTATTCATTTAGGCCTTCAAAAACTCACTGTCCCAACTCTGTTCTTGAGCTGCCTACTAGACACCCTATCAATGTTTTGGTTATAACTTCTTCGTTTCAAATCAAAATCGAGTGATTAAAATTGTGTTGGAAATTAGACATCAAGGGATACTTAGGGTAGAAATATCATCTAAAAATATTCCACTTTGGTCTCTCAAAACATGACTTTCCCGACTGTGTTTTCAAAACTTTCATCGAAGCCGCAATCGAACAAATATGATAGTCAAGCAATTTTTCCAAATTGGTGATACAAATGAATATGATTGTTTGTAGAAATGTTATTTTCAATATAATACATCCAAATACACAAATAAATTGAAATATTTATCGCCGATGTTGATCTCCACAGTGTGTTGTAACAAAAACAACTACTTTTACATTATAAAAATATATATTTATTTATGTCCTTATTTATTTTATTTTCTATACGAACGTACTTTGCTTCGAAAAACGAATATGCTTACATATAAGAGTACTTATATTTGATTTATTTTTGAAATAATCCCTCAAGTATGTACATATCCAAATTTGAAAAATCGATGTTAATAAATAATAGGCTATGACAAGCCAACTTCCCTTGAAAAAATGGTGTCAAAAATTGTTGAAGTATCGAGTGATGTTGTAAACTAATGATGCAGTGAAACCAATATTCAATATATCCTTTACTTTCTCAATTTCCTATAGTCATCATATCATGAAGTTATTCAGTGTTTAAAATAACTTGTTGATGTAGACTAGAAGAAACCTCATTTTCTTCCATAACTTATACAATTTTTGGATTTGAAACATTCTCACTCTCAATATAAGCTTTTTGTAATGGTGCATGTGAGATAGAATGGTTGGGAAGGATAGGTGAATTTTGTAGTTCAACACTGTAAGCATGTTGTACTTGTTTGTTATGGTGAGGATTTGGAATGAGTTGAGCATGAAATTGTGTAGGACATGGAGCATTTTGATGATGTAGTTGTTTAGGTTGTGTGGATGGATTTGATAGACAAGAAATATGTTGTTGAAAAGATAGAAAATAATATGGATGATTTGTTTGTCCTACAAGATGAGGGACATCAGTAATCTAATCATAAGATGATCCATGCCAAGCTTTTGGAAAAGATTGGTGAGGGTTATTTTGAGATTGACATGGTTTCCTTAACACAAAATTATTCCATAATGGATTATGAAAGTAAGAAAATGGAGAGGAAGTGTTTTGAAGCATACATGTAGGCCATAGTTTCAAAGGTTTTGAAATATAACTAGCTTCCCGATCTCTTTCATATGCTACTTCCATCCTAGATAAGGAAGAGTAACAATCTATGGAATGCTCCTTTGGGTAATGAGGGAAAAACACCTCATCAATTTTTTCCTGATTTTTCTCAACCTGCAAAACATGCAATTTTGAATTGAGAGTGCTAATAAAATCATATTTAAAATTTTCAAATAAAACATTGATTTCAGCTCTTATATCTCCCGTTCTTATAGTAGATTTGGAAAAGAATGAAGAAAAATCTCTAGAATTCTTAGCAGCCTTGGAGATTCCTCTTTAATACCTTATGCATAATTTACAAACATAATCAGATGATAACTAAAATACATCACCTTTTCCCATTAGATTTTAGAGTTCTAAAAATTCATCCTTGATTCCTTTAAGAAGTAGTTTTTTTAAGCTCTCTTTTTCCAAATACTTATCCTTTTATTTTTGAAGGTTGTATTGAAATTGCTCTACATAGTCCTCCAAGCTTTCATATTTCCCTTGTATCATACTTAAAATATCTTTGCAACCTTGCGATAGTCTTGGTACTTCTTCAAGAATACGTTGTTCATCTCTTCCCGTGTTTGAATGCATTTCCCACCAAGGCACATGAACCATCGAATCACTACTCCTTTTAGAGTAAGAGGAAACACTTTCAACTCTTAATCATTAGTACAATAACAATTTCCTCTACAAAGTACTTCAAAGTCAAATAAGAACATATCTGTGTCATTGTTTGCCAAACCATGAAAATTTGGTGGACAACGAGGGGGAATTATGTGCATTTGTATCACTCCTCCTAGATCTTTGATAGGGAATTAAAATTTAAAAAAGCTAGCCATTTCTTACCATAATAGAATATGTTCTTCATCTGCTACTTTTGGCATCCTCCTTCAAATATTCATATCAATTGGTTGGTGGAATGGATGGTGCTTACATCACCACTTGAGTGGAATCATGAGATTTTTTTTCAAAGTTCTACCTCTAAAATTCCTACTTCTATCAGTGCATGCTATATGACGTAAGCTAGACTACTGAGGATAGACCCATCATTGGTTTCCTAGGATGCACAAGTAGGTTCTTACCATCCATCTTGAATATCCAAATCTCATGAAGTGAGGTATGCATCTACAACCAGATACTAGTGTGGTAGTAAAATTTGACTGTCTCCCTGGAAGCAATGCCAAAATGTTGGGTAAAATTAATTGCTTAATAAATAAAGAAAACAACTAATCACCTAGACATTAATTATCAACCCGAGTAGCATATTTTTATTTCAAGGCAACTGGAAAAATATATTCATAACAATACTAACAGCTAACACTGGTTCTATATGATTATATCATATACTATCAAGCTCATTCAACAAGGAATAAAATGTAAGACTTGAATAATAAAACTAAAATTAAAAAGAAGAAAGTAGATGATAAGAAAAATAATTATGCTAATCACATAACTTGAATCATTGCTAAATTAAACCACACCTTACTGAATTGGAAATTGAAGCTATTGCACTCAACATAATTCAAATGCTAATCTAGAGAAACAAATCAAATGAACTCTAGAAGTTGTAGGAAATAACAAATTACTTGATTAAATGGAAAATTACTTTAAATAACAACAATTGAAACTCAGACAAACAAGCACACAACTAAACTAATTTACATGTTCAAGGCAACACCTCGTCCAAGGTAGTGGGCCCAAATGCCCAAGACTCAGTTCCGCCTTGAGAAATAACTCAGATCATATTACAAATAATAGTTGTAGAGATTAGTGGATAACTTCCTTCATTAAAGTATATGAGAGAAATCATTACAGAATAATGAAACTCTTAGATTTGTCTCAAATTCAAGAATTATTCATATGCCATCTCTCATCTCTTATCTCTTCTGCTACATCAGATCTAAGAATTGTCCATCTCCTATCTTCCAATTATCCCTTCATTATCCCCCAATTATCCCCCATCGTCTTTGATTTATGTTTTCATTTAAATACATAGAGACCGAAGGGAAGTTACAACAACATTGATTACAAAATGATTTCCACTACAAATTTGGATTGTACAAAACAAATGGATGAGCAAGATCATATCTAAAAGATCATTCCATTAACATTCAATGGGAACAAGTTGAATTTGGTATTGCAGTTGGAAGAATTTCGAAACGTCCACAATAAAAAATATGAGAAAAGTGTCTTGTAAAAACGTTCTGTTTCTCTTAAAATAGAGTGAATTTTAGAAGAATACTCACCACAAAACTAACTCGGTCCATTTTGGACAAAACCCATTTCTCGGGTTTTCTAGATTCTTGGTCATTTGTTCGAAATGTCCAATGGAAAGCTACCATTTCTATTCTAACGAATTTTTGAGTTGGAATATTTAATTATAAGCTGGAAATCATATTTGCAACATGGAAAAGGTCATAGTAGCTAAACTTGTGAGTGATATTACAACAAATTCATTAATAAATGACATGATAAAGAAGGGTATAAATGGATGAAATAAGAATTAAAATGCGATAATTATAATGAAAAATTAATGGCCGAATAGTTACATGCTTTCTTTCGAAAGGAGAATATATATTTCGGGTGTTTTATTAACAATGTGATCAGGAAAATATTTATATGCTAACCCAACTAACCTATAATTTTCTTACTCTATCATTTTTAGGATGCTAATACTCCAATACTTCATTATGATATTATTCTAGGACTCCATTATGTGGTTACCACAAGATTCCACTTCGTTATCACTTGGATATACCTAGATTCCATTAATTTGATATGTTGTTTCTAGCAATGTCTTCCTATTTTTCGTATTTCTATTATGTGAATTGTTACTCAACATGGTTCAGTATCATAACAAGGAGTCTACTCTTCTTAAACAACATGGCCGATTTGTCCACAATGGTTATGATCTCTATGTTTTTAGTCATTGGCTAATCGAGAAAACATGGTGTCGAAACAACGTTATAATGATATATTATGTTGATTGTTAGGAACTCCCAATTAAGCTTATTTAAATAAGCTTAGAATCATAATATTCTCAATATTATTCATGTTTTTATTTATTAACAAGACGGGCTGCGGGGCAGCTAGTCCCTGCCCCAGCCCGCAGCGTATCTTCCCGTAAACCATAGGTATTATTTTCACAGCTTCTTAGCTTAGAATATGTATATCGAGTATAATTATTAATGACAGTGGACTGATGCAGCTTATCAAGTTTCCTGCAAAAGTTATGTTCAGTTTTTCAGTAACAGTAGTTAATGGGATAACCTGGATTTTCTCAGTTGGGTCTGCAGAAGTGTAAAAATCCTGGTAAGAAGACACATGATGATTACTGTTGCATAGTTTCCCAAAGATTTTCACGTTAACTGGACTGTTTTCATGTTAACTGCAATTCAGCAATTAGTGGACAATGACTCATGATCGAAATGAACCTTGTGCAATTCAGCGCGGATTATTCCTGTAAAGTAAATTTTGGTGTTTAAAAAATTGGCTTTGCATAGGTTGACTGTTGACACCTCTGGTTTGGTGTTAAAAAAGTTGGCTTTGCATAGGTTGACCGTTGACACCTCTTACCTTTGAACTAAACTCAATATACATAATGTTTCTGGTTTTGTAATTAATTAGTTTCATAAGCATTTTTAGATTGAAATGCATGTGACATTTCCACAGAACGGTTGACGCACTGAAAACCACAAGCTTTTTCACATCTGGCCATATAAAGTATAATTTTTTAATTTAAAGGTTCCACGTCAGCCCACTATTATCCAGACGAGGTTCCAGTTCAGCGGAGCGTCTGGGAGCAACGAGTGTTCTAACGTGGAGATTGCATGCACTTCACGTGTCCTTGCATCATCGGGACGACAAGGCCACCCTCTTGTCTAAGCTTCATATCGCTCAGGCTGTTCTTCGCCAGCTTCGCTCTTACATCCTGCATTCTTTATATTCCTATGCTACAGGGTGCTCTTGATCCCACGTCATGGCTTCAATTTGTGGGACCTGCTCAAGAATCAAACGTTTCAGAAACTGCTGCCATTGCTCTCTGCTCCGACGTTCTTGGCAACATAGCCGAAAATGAAGAAGAATCAATGGAATTCGACCCTGAGCTTTTCAGCATAAGCCTGGCCGAGGACAGTAATGCACAGAGAAGGGAAGAAACGATAAGTAGATTTTGATACACACTTACCAACAGGCAGATTTTGCAACGGCCGGCTCATAATCGACTACCTAGGTTTGTTCAAGAAAAAGCCCTTTAATCTTCTTGTTTGAGCATTCCCATTTTCGAATAAAATTGTTGTGGCCCGGAGTTAAAAATGTAACTTGTTGTAAAGCCGTGTTTCAATCATTTTAATGCAGAATATTGCCAGGATTGGAATTTCCGCATAGAAATTTTTTGAATTTGATGAGCAAATTTGCCGTGAAATGCGATCCCGTTCTAGTGCCCAAGTCCAATAATTTTTCTGGTTTGAAGTGGGATTGCACAAAAATCTCAGTAATTTTCAATTTTGTTTTGAGTATTTGGGAGTTCCAAGTAAAACATAAAAATAACTTGAAATGACTGTGTTGTAAGCATATTATTGCAGTTGGAGTCTGCTATCCATTGTAATGTAATGTATACAATGTATAATGTAGGACGAAGATGAAGTTTTTTAATGGCTGAGTTTTTAGTTTTGTTTGATGCTATAAATCAAGGAAAAAATAACTTTTGGATATAACTTAATAAATATAACGATACGGAAATATATATATATATATATAAGTAATAAAATAAACATTTGAAGTGGCATGATGTATTTTGCATGCAAACCACCTGCCCCATCACTCTGCCCAATACCTTGAATTTGCATTGAAAGATACAGGTGCATTAAGAGCTACATGCAACTTGGCGAACTAGGCAATGTAAGCGGTCGTTGAATTGTTTTACAGATTGGTAATCCGTTGCTGAACTTCGAAAAGCACTTCAATGCCAAAGCAGAGTATCTGTGGTCACACAGACTCATTTCTGATAAAAATTACAAGAGCATGGCCAATATTTGCAACTACAGTCGTTATGTTCACGAGTTCTATGCCGGTAAATTATATATGTAATTGTTTGCATCGTTATAAATACTTCGTTACAGTCAGATTTCCATTCCATTATATATTCTATTATGCATTCATTCTTTCTTATAAAGTAGGCATTGCACTGTTCTTCACCGCACCAAATACCCTCAATCAATCAATCATTCCCTTACCTGAGAATGCCTTACTGCATTCTGTCTGTAAGGTTAACCCGCCTTGCTTGCCTTATTTATCGATCGCCAATGCTCGAATGGCGTAAAAGCCCCTAACAAGCCGACCCTAACAAACAAGCCCCTAACGGCCAGTCTCGCTTCAACCCTATAGACTCTCTCCATTGCCTCTGTCCCAGAGCTATTCTAATGTAGTGTTGATGCATGAATTTGCAGACAACGGATAGTAATAATGATGCGCATGGCTTTAGCCAAATGAGCTGGGGAGTACCTGAGATTTTAGGTCGTTCAAGCATTGCGGCGCTCATCGCAGCAGCCCTTTGCCTTGTGGACCCTGCATTAGCATTCAAGGTGTGTACATTCAATTATGGGGACTGTGGATCTGGTCATTTTGAAAGGATATAGTCATTTAAAAGGATGATAGTATGGTATGCTAAGCGTCAGTTGAATTTGATGGATTTTCTAAGGATTGCGGCTACTATTCACGCGAAAATTAAGAGAAGAAATGTGGACAAACTTGACCTAATAGAAATCTGGTATATACAGAACTTGTTACTCTGATTGGATTTAGTTATTTCAATGTGATACCTCATATGTGATTTATGAAGTCTGTTTTGTTTCTTTTTTGCAGTGAACTAATTCTGAATCCAGCGCTGCCACTTTCTTTATGGTAATGTTCACTATCACGCTCCCGGTTTCGTTTTCATTATTCACTTACTTTGAATCTAAATCTGGTTTATCATAGTCAAGAATCAAAACAACACCATAATATTAGCCTTTTCCATTTGCAGATGATGTTACCAGATTCATGGTAAAAATCTTATCCTGAACAACGTTGCATCAAATTATGCATAGGCCTCCCCAACTCTGGACGTTTCTGAGCAATTTTTGCCGTTGAACTTTAGTATAGTTTATCTTTTGACCATACTCATTGATACTGAGATCTCTAACAGCATTAAAGCTCCACTGGCAAAGATTAATAAAATCTCAACATAATTTCTGTATATTTTGATATAACAGAATCAAGTAAAACATATGACGAAGATTGCCCCGTTGCGGACTGACACCACGGTTTTGCCACGAGAAAAATCGCAGGCCAGGTAAGATGTACCGTTATTTTAACCCCCAAAAAAAAACTTAATCTTCTTCTTCTTCTGTAATTAAGCTTCCTTTGATGGTCAGATTCGAAGCCATAACTATAAAATGAGAAAGCTCTGATAATTCTTGCGGAAGGCTACCGGAAAGATTGTTGTCAAATTACTTCAATTAGAAATTTCTGAAATTATTTACCTGATGGGCGGGGTGGTGACTTTGCAGGCGGCAACACCGGGTTCGTTTTGACGACATTAGAGAGGCCACTGCAGCAGCTCTGAGAAGGCTCCTGGGCACTCCCGGTCACGTAGAAGCTTTCCCCTTATTCAAGCATTCAAGCTCTCCTCTTATGAAGATGCGATCACCGCTCCTATGCTCGACAGCACATATGCTCCACACCAACTGCCCACTTCAATGATGGGCACCTCAACATGCATGCACACTTGCTTGCTTTAGCTTATATCCATTATATCCATCATAGCATTAAATGTTTGCAAACTAATGCTATCGCTAAGATAGCATTAGTTCAGGGAGCGACACTCTTCTAATTAACCGAACTGCTTTCCGAAGAATTTCCTAACTTTCCAGATCGTATACCTCGTACTGAGGCCAAATAAGATGAACGATGATTTGATTGGTTACAAGCATCGGGGAGCATATTTTATCGCATCGGTTAATGTGACATATCGCCAAACTTTGGCTTAAGTTAAAATGTGTTTACAAATTAATCTGGGTTGCCGGGCCAAACTAATGCCCACCGACCAAAACTGATTGCTATAGTCCCTGCCCTGCCTGGAGGGCAGGGACTAATAAAATGACTAGTTGAAATGCTCTTCAAAAAAGAAAGACGTGCCATGATTCTTTCTTAAATGCATTCCAACTTTAATTATTGTTACTTATCATTCCACCTTTCAAGTCGAACGAAGATGCAAGCATCAATTTTATTACGTTTTGAGAACAATGATGAGATTGTATTTTTAGTTTTTATTTTGCTATGTATTATGGCACTCATCTTTATTTTCTCGTTAAATAATTTTCTCATTTTTGGAATTCATATTTCTAATTTTATATTTGTTAAGTCATGTGACATAATTTTCATGATGAAAATGCTTTTATTTTTTTTATTTATTAATGTTGGATAAATCATTTTAAAATAAAAAGGAATTAAAAAACCAATTTTTTATGTACGCATTGCATTGTGAGTGCTTTGACAATAACATTAATAAAATAATAGGTCTTTTATGTAAGCGGGTGATGGGGCATCTTTCCTTAGTTAGCAGAGAAAATTTTATGGCTAATATTTTGTGTATTAGGGACTAATGATATTCGCTAATATTTCTAAACTTTAAAGTAAATTTGCATCTTTAAAATTTTCCTTGTTGGTTAGTGCTCTAACAATAATAGTAAAACAAACATTCCTAGTGTGTTTATCTTTTATTTCATTTTAAACTTGCATAGATTTAGTTGTGTGCGAAAAAAATTACATAGAGATGTGAATTTGTGCGGAATGAAGGATGTGCAGAAGAGGGGCTATGTGCAAGAGAACGAGGGTGCAAAGGGAATTTTATTCTGCAAACACAAAATTATTTTAACTTTAAACAAAAAAATTAGTATGCAATATTAAATGAAGTCATTTTTTATTGTGTGTGAGAAACGAGTATTGTGCGAGACAATGGGTGTGCAGAGCAAGGAACAAAAACTTTGATTCATAATGTTCTGCATCTCTAGGTACATTTCCCTTTAAAGGTGGATCGACGTGGGTTCATTTTATTTGATATCAGATGTGCATTTTTCAAAACTATGTTCAATGGCTTTGATCATTGAAAAACAGGAAACAATGAATCTTGGAATTCAAGATTTCAAAATACTATATGTGCATTTGTGATTTCACATTTGTGAATTAAATACTTATTATTATACAATATCAAATGAAGTGTTTTTTTAATGCGTGTGAAGAAGAAGTGTTGTGTGAGAGAATGAGTGTGCATAGAGATGAACAAAAAATTTATTCCATAGTGTTCCGGTCCTCTTTCTGCACACTTCCCTCATGCACAACAATACATATTAATCAATTGATGAGCAATGTGGATGCAAAAAGAAATCTATTATGTAGACATGAAATTATTTTAACTTTAAGAAAAAACGTAGTATCCAATATTAAATGAAGTCTTTGTTTGATGTGTGTGACAAATTAATGTCATAGTCTAACGATTATGTTTTTTGGCCCTGAAAGTTATGGAAATTCCGGCTATATTTTGAAAAAATCCGACAGGGATTTGTGTAAATCCAAGTAAAAATTGTAAAAATTTATAATTTTAGGTGCCCTTGAAGTTTTTGATGGTGCTGAATCCATTTCCACTATAAAAAAATGATTCAAACATTATGGATTGTAGATTTTTGTGGTTAGGTTTTTTAGAATCTACACTCGGGTATTCCACAGTTTTCATTTTTGCTTTGTCTTTGCAAGACTTTTTGAATTTTTTTTTGCCCAAATTGAGGCCAATTTTGGTCATCCGGGTAATTCCTTTGCCTCCATAGATGACTCCAATATTAATGTTGTATGGGAGAATGAGTGTGCAGAGAAAGGAACATAAAATTTAATTTGTAATATTATGCATTTATAGATACATTTCAACTTAAAGGTGGATCAACATTGGCTCATTTTATTTGACATAGGGATGATTATATAATTTGATCATTCGATGTCTAGTTTTCAAAACTATGTTTGACGACTTTGATAATTTAAAAACTAGAAATACCTTATGTTGGTATTCAAAGATTCCTTGATAGTGATTTGACACTGATAATAAAACAGGTATAGCTAATGTGTTTATCTCTTATTTCATTTTCATTTTAAACTTTCACATATTTAGTTATGCGGGAGAATAGTTGCATAGAGCTGTGAATATGTGTGGAATGAAGGATCTGCAGAAGACAGGGTATGCATGAGAGAAAATGGGTGGATAGGGAAATTTATTCCATATAAACAAAAATATTTTAACTTTAAACACAAACATAGTATCTAATATTAAATGAAGTCTCTTTTCACTGCATGTGAGAGATGAGTGTTGCGCGAAAAAATGAGTGTGCGGAGCAAAGAAAAAAAACTTTGATTTGTATTATTTTGCGTCTCCACAAAGATTTCCCCTTAAGGATAGATTGATATGGGCTAGTTTTATTTAATATCAGATTTTTGGTTTTCAAAACTATGTGCAACGACTCTGATTGTTTAAAAACTAGAAACAAAAAATATTGGTTTTCAATGTTTCCAAATACTATATGCATTTGTGATTTCAGATTTGTGAATTAAATCGTTATTACTATGAAATATTCAATTAAGTGTCTTTTTAATCTTGTGAAGGAGAAATGTTGTGTAAGAGAATAGGTCTATGGAGCAAGGAACACAAGATTTCTTCCACAATGTTATTATCTTCCTTACGTACACCTCCCTCCTACATGACAATAAATATTATTCAATTAATGAGCAATGAGGGTGTAGAGGGAACTTTATTCCACATAAATGAATTTTTTTAAACTTTAAGAAGAAAATAAGTATCCAATATCAGATGAAGTTTGGTTTTTGGATACATGTGAGAAAGGAGTGTTGTGCAGGAGAACATATGTATGGAGAAAGGAAGAGCAACTTTATTTTGTAATGTTCTACATTTCTAGATACATTTACCCTAACGTGAATTTACATTAACTCATTTTATTAGATATTGAGATGATTCAATGTGTGATTTTCAAAACTATGTTCAACGACTTTGATCATTTAAAAAGTAGAAAGAACGAATGTTGATATTTAAGGTTCTTAGATACTATGTGTTTGTGATTTCACATTTGTATAGATATTTATTATCCGACATTAAATGAAGTATGTATTTAATTCATGTGAAAAACATGTGATGTATGTGAGAAATGAGCGTTGTGCAAGAAAACGACTATGCAAAGCAAGGAACATAAACTTTGATTTGTAATATTTTATATCTCCATATACATTTCCCATTAAGGGTGGATTGACGTGGATTCGGTTTACTTGATATTAAGATGATTTGATGATTTGATGTGTGGTTTTCAAAAATATTTTTAATTGCTTTGATCATTTAAAAACTAGAGACGACTAATGTTGGTATTCAAGGTTTCTAAATACTATGTGCATTTTTTATTTTACATTTTTGAATTAGTACATACTTATTATGCAATATTAAATGAAGTGTCTTTTAATGCATGTGAATAAGAAGTGTTTTGTGAGGGAATGGATACGTAGATGAAGGAATAGAAACTTTATTCCACAATGTTCTAGTTATTTGTAAAAATTTATCGTCCACAAACTTCTTCTGCACACTTCTTTCCCACACGATAATACATATTAGTCGATTAATGAGTGGTTTTGGGTTATTAATTTTTTTTTTACTTGTATATCGGGTGTGAAACAAAGGTGGGTGATTAATTATTTGCATTACTATGTTTGAAGGCTTTAAAATATCAAAGCAGAAAGAGCCAATCTTGGTATTCTGAATGGATTTCGGATTATCCACAGTGTTCATGTTTTGTGGTCGACGTTTCGAGTCTGCAACTAGACTCATCATCACGACAAATCCATTCAGAAATCACACCACAGTAATCTGCAATCTAAAATCTTGGTATTCATGACTTTCAAATACTGTGTACATTTGTGACCTTACATTTGTGAATTAAATACTTATTATCAAATATTAAATAAAGTGTCATTTTAATGCATGTGAGGACGAGGTTTTGTGCGAGAGAATGGGTATGTGGAGCAACGAAACAAATTTTTTTACCTGCGATGTTCCGTATCTTCGTATGCATTTCCACAGATCTCCGTCCCGCACAATAGTGCATATTAGTGAATCAATTAGTACTTTTTTAATTTTAGTTAATGTTTAGGTTAAAGTCATTATTAATATTAAATTTCATAAAAAGAGGACATTGTCACAGGATAAGATGAGAAAACAGGAAACACTACCATTTTTTAACAAATTTGTAAACATTTTACATGATGCATTTAACATTAAAAGTCCAAGTGATATCATAACCATGAACAAAATGTAATGTAAAATTTAGACGAATATTGATTTAATGGAATTTTCTAGTTATTGTATATGCCTACAACTCTGTGCCATTAAATTTTCCGATTGAACCAAAATTGTGAACAACTATAGATTATGTACATATGATGTCATTATTTCAAATAACTTAAATGGAGTTGCCAAAAAAACTTGTGGAGCTCAAAGCCTTAGTAGAGTGGAAGGGAAAGAAGACCATTACAGATTTAGTTTATAGTTACAAGCCTTACTTATAGTTTCACAAAATAGCCATCATTTCGATGATATGTAAGGAAATGACTTTCTCTCACATGTATTCAGTGAATTGGAAGTTGAAAATATTGATATTTTCCCATGCAGTTATTTTCTATTAATTATATATACTAGTTAACTTTAATCATGGGTTATTCCAATTTTTCTGTGACAATTTTTGATTATGGAGGGACAAGAATTATATTTCACGATGAACATGAAAATTGGTTTTATGAACCTATTGAAGGTGTTAGATACCGCCAACATATAGGGGGTCTCCTCGAAGTGAAATCCCAATTAGACCTCACACCATTTGAAGTAGGTGCCCCATCCAGAGTATATTTCCGACCACGATAATACAAAGGTTCGTCTTGGTTTCAATGGACAGCATAAGAGATAATATACGTAAACCTTTAATAAGAAAATAAGTTGAAATTTTGAAACACAAATTGCAATGTGTAAAAGAAGACCTTCATAAGAGGGAGATAAAAAATGAGCCACTAGAAGGAAATAATAGTACTAACATAAAAGATACACATGAGAGTATAAAAATATTCATTAGAAAAATAGTTTACATAATTAATGTAAAACAAATGCAACACACATTCAACAAGATGAGTATCAAATCCAATGAAATAGTTCATTTTCGCTAGTACATATGAAAAACATATACCCTAAACATCCCAAGAATAGTTCTAAAACATTCACAATACATCCATGGATATGTGTTGGCTCATTGAATTCAATCATAAGGTGAACGATCCAAGTACGTAGTTACAATGATGAGACATTAATTAAAATAGTGGAACATTAAGTCACTTCTTGCTTTTCTAGAGAATAGTTTTCTCTCTTATGCCAAGTAGAGAAGGCAAGAGTAGCGCTCGAAATCTCACACCTCCAAAAATCCTTTTTCTTGAGTTATGAGGTTGATTTTATAAGAATATGAAGGACCTTTCATATCCTCATGACCCTTGGATTACGCTCATGACCTTTGGAATTCTATACAATCTTTGTCTATATATGACTATGTGACTCTTCATGTTACACATATGACTCTTGGACTTCCACACATTAAATTTTGTTATTTTCTTTGAAAATACACCATTACACTCCACATGATGATGTGGCATGAAACATGGACATACATTTACAACTATGATGTCATTTATACAAGTTACAACTTGAGAATGATGACATGGACTTCATGATGAGGTGGCAATGCCTGTTGGACGATTGAAATTGACTAACTGGTTGGTGGCATTTGGTATGTTGGCATTAATGTCAACCACACTAGAATTGAAGTCAGTGGTAGCATATGTTAGCATTAATAAGCATGTTGAGCAGGGGGATTTGCACTTTAGTTGTAGTGTTCTCTACAGAATCATCATACTAAAATGGTTAGTGGAGAAGCCATAAAAATATGACTATGATGAATAGGGAGTCTTAGAATTTGGAGGAGATTCTGCCTCAGAATATTATTTCAGAAACTCTTGGCAATGACATAGTTGAATAGTGTTTTGGAATAAGTTTCCAATGTTATACTGAAATCTTGAAAATGCCTTCTGGATCAGGAGTTACAGTCAGTTGAAGTATAAATATAGAAGAGCTCACTCACTTAGGACTTAGGAAGTTTTAAAACTAATGTCATACTTAGGTGAGTTAGGCTTAGTCAGAGTTAGGGTCATGTAACAACGTTGGCAAGAGAACAAAACTCTTACTCCAACCCTCGACCTTGTGGGACTAACTTCAAGTTGGGATATGGGTCTAGTCAAGCGATTTAGAGGTTGGGTAGTGTAACAAGTTCTAACGAGAAGAATAAAGTCCCAACCTCTGACCCTCGACCTATTTGGGAACCAATACAGGAAAATAAGTGGTAGAATTTGATTGGTTCATGGTGATGTGTTGGCAACAACGTGGAAAATTACATCAGCATGGCATGGTAGTACAAAGGACACGTGGTAATAATATTTGACATTTTTGGGTAGCCTAATGGGCCAAATATAGGTGACACATGTCACCATACTAAAGGTGCCACATGGCCTAAATGATGTAAACATGACGTAAGATGATGATGTGGCTGAACCTCAAAGTTTGTGCCAAGGGGTTGTTTTGTGAAATTTTTCCTGTGTATTTGGTTTTCAACATTGAAAGAATACAATAGGCTAGAACAGTGAAAAATGACCCTAGTATGGCCTACGAGCAAGTTTGGGGTTGAGGAAAGGGTGGGCGCATAAGCAGGCAGAGCGAGTCAACTCATGACCTCCCAACCAACATTGAAAGATGTACCCAAGGCTGATTTTTGTGGTGTTTTTTAATGTTAAAGAGTTGTCAAGCCTCCAGGTCTTTTTGTGAAGTCAGAGGAAAACACATATGCATGAGAGGTGAAGGGAGCCGACCGATGACCTTCCAACCTCCTGACCAACACTGAAAGGCATGCCTAGGAATTAGTTTCACATGGTCTTCATGTGTCATTGACTTCATTAAATATGGCAGAGGATTAGAGCTAATGCTAGAATTAATCGAGACTATAGGGAACAAAAAATGATGTAGCAAGGACATTGACTTGCAGAGAAAATTTAATGGGCCTCGTTCAAGTGAAAAGTATCTTCCCATGATCTTTCCTGCATGCCATGAAGAATTAAATGAAAAGAGATGGTTGGGCGCATAAGTTCTTAACTTGAAGCTAGAAATCCATGGTTGAGGTACGGGTTATTCACTAAGATTAATTTGTAAGCATTAGAGTGTACGAGATAACTCTCAACATAGGAAATCACTTAGATGTCCATCCTCTGCATTAAATCAATTGTCGTGACTAAGAACACATGTTACAAAAACATGAAAGAGCGTTGTTTCTTGGGTTCAATTTTACTGAGAATTTATCCTCAGTATAGGAGACACTCAAGTGGACATTCTTTACATTAGTTGTAACGCAATTGTCGTTAGTCCTCATTCTCAGTGATTAAAAGTAGTTGTAGTGTCCTTGCGCTCTAATGGAACAACAAGATGAAGAGCCATGCAAAAGTACGCTATGAGGCATTATTTTGTAGAGACAACAAAGACAACATCGATCACAACATGGGAGAGGAATGAAACAATTGAAAGCAATTATGAAAATGGGGGAATGTAGAATTAGTGAGTTAAATAGTGTGCAAAGTTTTGGGTGTGTGACTAGGCTATATCAATGAGAGAGGGTGTATCACAGGGTGGAGACTGGAGATGGTTGAGTAGCAGAGAGAACAGTTAGAATGAGAACTAGGGAACTGAAAGAAATGTATTGGTTCTAGAACAAACCATAGTTTTATTTCTTTGTATATGCATTTTCCTCTGTTTTCATTTTGAAAATTGTATCAAAATTAGAAAAGTGGCTAGAGAAGGTAGTTTCTTGCATTCATAAGAGGTTTGTGCCTCTTGGAAAGTAGTGGATTTCTATCTTAAAGTGGGTTGGTGCATCCCATGAGTGGGTTCTCACAAACAAATTGATCTAATTAAGTAGGTGCTTAATTTACATCAAAACAACAAATAGATTAGTGGTTTTCTCCCTTTGGGTTTCCATGTAAAAATACTTCTGCCAATATGTGCATGTTGCTCATGTGATGAATTATGTGTACATGTGAATTTTGTATCATGCTATTTATTTGTACTGTGTATGAGTCCTCTGACAAGTATCTAATAGTTGGGAAAAGAATTAAAGATTTATATTTAAGGGTTTAAGAACCTCACTATTACTGATTCACCCCTCCCTCTCTGTAATTCCTTATTCCAACTATTGGTATGAGAGACAATTTTCCTTCAGGAATAGTCTAACAACTAGAAGGCAAATCCATAAGGAATTACGTCTAGGAAAGAGAGTCAAGATTTTTACTCAAGCAAGATACCAGTCTTTGATGGGATAAACTATGCCTTTTGGAAAGTTAGGATTGAATCGTATCTCATGTCCCTAGAAGTAGATGTTTGGAGCTCTCTACTAGGAGATTATGATGTTCCTAATGTACCTCCCATTGATGTAGGTGGAAAAATGTTGTATGGAAATAATTCTAAAGCCAAGAATGCCATTCTCTTTGGCCTTAGTCAATTCACACTCGTAACGGTTATGCATTGTAAGCCTGCCAAGTAAGTGTGGGTGAAGCTCAACTAGAATCATGACGGAGATGATAAATTCAAGTAGGCCAAACTTCAAACCTTCCGAATGAGGTTTGAAATATTAAAAATGAGTGAAGAAGAAAGCATAGAAAAATTCCTCCTCAAAGTTGATGAAGTAGCCAATAGGATTAGAGGACTTGGTGAAGAAGTCAAAGAAGATATAATTGTTCAAAATTCTTAAGATCTCTCACCATGAGATTTAATACCAAATTCTATACAATTGAAGAGATGGTTGATTTAAGGAATCTCAAGATGGATCAGCTGCTTGGTGCCCTCACAACCTATGAGATGAGAGTAGGAAAAGAGAAATCTCAACCCAAGGAGGCAACCTTCAAAGTGTCGAAGAATGTCAAGGAGCACAAATATCATCAATATTTCTCCATTTGTGAATCTAATCAGGAGCTGGCTCAATTTTCTAGGAAAATAAAGCCTGTATTAGGAAAGTATAAAGGGAAGCTTGCCTTTAAATTCCTTGATAGTGGAAGAGTTGGACATTTTTCATCCAAATGCCCTTACAAAGAAAGGACAAAAAATGAAGGTGATAAAACATTTAGAAGAAAATCTCAATAATATCAGAAGAAGTTGTTTAATAAAATGGGGCTCTATTCTAAGGAGGATAGCTGAACACTAGAGTTAGACAATGAAAATTTTCAGAAGATGATTCAAATGACTATTTACTCATGGAATTTGAAGTAGACTCCAAGAAACAAAATATTGCGGACTCTAAAGAGGAAGAAGAACTAGGTGTAGTGGACTTTGAAGGGGAACTCACCAGTGATCTTGATGAGTTAAAGAAGGCCAAGAAAAAGAGCAGGAAACTAAAAAATTAGTTGCATCACGCTGAAGAAGGTATGTATAATTCAAACAATGAGGAGTATTTTTTATCAAAAAGAAAAAATTGAAGCTATTAAAAGAAAATATAGTTTACCTCTTTTACTAGAAGAATAACAAGGAGCATGTGAGAAGCTAGAAGAAGAGAACAAGCATCTAAAGCAAGAGTTGTTCAAGTTAAAGAGGGAAATGATCTCAAAAACATGCAAAGATGAAATTTTGTCCTTGAAAGTCAAAATAGAAGAGGGAAAATTAAAAGAAGAAGTTCCTAATGATTTTATCCATGAGTGGGAAGAAAACTGTTAGACTCTTGACAGAGAGGTCGTATCTCTGAGAATAGACCTTGAGAAATCGGAGACAGAGAAGGGTATAAATGAAAAGCTTGGAGAAGGAAAAATAAAGCTAGATCAGATTCTGAACAGTGAAATGTCTTTAGGAAACAAAACAGGTTTGGGATACTCTAGAACATAAGAATATTCTATGGGAAAGATGAACTTTAGGCCTGTAGGATTTGAGGAATGTTATATCTATGAAAAGGTGCATCAAGAAAGAACCAATGAAGAAAAAATGGTAACAAGCAAGAGAGGATCCCATTATTGGAATAATAACTCCCACTATCCCAAGAATCTACACCAACAAAGAATGAATCAATCAATTGGACAACTGAGGTACCTTCATGCACAAACTCATGAACTCTCAAACTTGAGGCACTCTCCTCTATTTTATGGTCTTATTTATGTCACATATTTGGACATAAGACTTTGATTATGGAAGGATCAAATTCAAAAGAGATGAAAATTATATGTACAATAGATATCAAAATTTTAGACCTAAAAACTCTCCTCTCATAGATAGAGATCCCTTCTCTCCCTTAATGAATGATGTTGAATTTTGAAAATTTAATAATTTTGGGCACAAGGAGAGTGAATCCAAAAGAAGATTTGAGTACCCATATAAGTGTTAGTACATTTGGAAGACAAATTTTAAATGACTAAGGAGGATTGAAAATGAGAATTTAGAAAGAGCATGGAATGAAGACTTGCTCTGTCGGCGGATAATCAAGAAAACAAATGGTATGTAGACAGTGGTTGTTCCAAGCATATGATTGGGGATAAGACCAAATCCATGTTGCTAAAAGAGAAGGAGAGATGGAAGAATGTCACTTTTGGCAACAATGCCCCAACAAAAATTAAGGGTAGGGGTATAATTAGCCTTGATGAAAAAACTAGAGCCCAAAATGTGTTGTATGTAGAAGGTCTCAAGCACACCTTGCTTAGTGTAAGCCAAATGTGCAATAATTTATGTAATGTGACTTCTTGACCCAAATATTATGATATTCAACATGAAAATAATGGAAAGTTGGTAGAAAAGGTAGTCACAACTCACAATAATGTATATTTGTTTGATGACTCTGAAGTAAGGTGTTATCTCATCAATACAAATTAAACTCGGTTATGGCACAGGAAACTTGGTCATATGAATTTCGATAGTCTGATAAGATTCAAAAAGCTAGGAGCTATGAGTGGATTTCCAACACTATTAAGGCCTAAGAATTCAATCTATAAATCATGTCCATTTGGTAAGTAGACTAGGAATCATTTTAAGACAAAATAATTTTCTTCATCTAGACCACTAGAGATAATTCACATAGACATTTGTGACCCAACTAGAGAAAAAATCCCAAGAGGAGAGAGGTGTTTTATGTTTCTTATTGATGATTTTACCAGGTCCACTTGGATCGTGCTCTTAAAAGAAAAATGATAAGCATTTGAACATTTTAAAAGTTTAAAGCTTGGGGGGGTGGTGGGTGGAATGAGAAGGATATAAAGATCAAATGCTTAAGATTAGAAAAAGGAGGAGAATACACTACAAGGGAATTTGAAAAATTATTTGAAGAGAATGGCATAAGGAGGAAACATTCTATGGCTGTATAACACTGAAACAAAATGGAGTAGTTAAGAGAAAGAACAGAACAATCCAGGAGATCGCCAGAGCTATGATGGATGAAGCAGATTTACCTCACACCTTCTGGGGAGAAGCAACACAAGAAACAATGTACCCACTAGTAGACAATAAGACATTAGTGACTAGGTGACTAAAAAATTTAGTCGCCACAACTTTTCCAAGTGAAATACTAACAAAAGTGAGTAATTTTAAGTTACCCAACAAAAACGACTGACATAAATGACTAATTTAGGCCTGGGTTAAAATATAAGACTAGTTAATAAGTAATACAACTAAAAATGACTAACGTGAATGACTAATTTAGTCTAGGAACAAAAACATGACTACCTAGTAAGTACTACAATGATATAAATCAGACATTTATGTTAGTAATTTTAATTGTGACAAGAGGTTGATCACGAGATCGCTTTTGTTCATTGATAACTAAGGTCAAACATTTTTTACTTATATTCAGATTGATTTTTGTGGTTAGGATTTTCAAGAATATGGAACCATTGCACTATTACAAATGTGACACAAGTATTTCTTATCTTTTTTTTTTCAAAATGGAGGCTAGAAAAAAGTTAGATGGAAGAGTGAAAGCATGTTTTTTACGAAGATGCTTGAGCCCCCAATGATATTTTTTTTTCTAATTAATAGACTAGTGTCTATATTGAGTTATCATAGTCAAGTGTAAGTTTGTTTTATTTTTTCA
This sequence comes from Pinus taeda, assembly GCA_000404065.3. Lineage (NCBI taxonomy): Eukaryota > Viridiplantae > Streptophyta > Pinopsida > Pinales > Pinaceae > Pinus > Pinus taeda. Next base: position 107,796 of record APFE031684882.1, on the reverse strand, counting down.
GTGATGATTTCAATGCACCATTCATAGATATAAACTATTGTTCCCTTAGGTTATATATATCCCCTTATGCACCTACCACCTTGCTTCTAACTGATCTTTCTGAATCTTCATTACACTATATTTTAAGTATAATGAATTGTCAAGTAGACAAGGATAAGGTATCCATAAATGCTTGAGACCTTGTAAAAGTATTGAAGCCATTACAACAATATATTTGATATGCACTCAATATGTCACCTGTGAGAAAATAACCTAGACAGAATGAAAATTATTTCTTCCAACCCAACCTTATACAATATAATGATGTGATTATACTAATTTACATATAAAACACAATAGTGAAAATAATTAGCATACTAATGAAAATAACGAAATCATAAATCTATAAGATAAGAGAAGACATTCTATTAGTCCCCAAATTTATATCCATAGTTTAAATGGTTTATGTTTTTTCTTGGCAGGTAGTTTGGTCGACAATGTTGGGGATTTGGTAGACAATTTGCTTCAACAAATATAGAAAGTATAATCAAAAGTGGATTAAGAGGGAGAAGAGGAGGGCGTACTTTGGTAGATAAGTCACAAGTACGAATGGATGACGATACTTGTGTAATGGGAATCAACAAAGGTGACAGAGGCCCTCTTTTAGGTTAAACTTGTCTTTACCGATAAGTATCTCTATCTACAAAATTTCCCCGTGTTAAATTTGGTATAATTACTTATTTTCTTATTCTCAGTTCCCATGGTGTATGGATGCTTACACAATTCAACTTCTTACCAAAAAACGCTTGCTACATTGAAGTTTTCTGGTTAATATTTTTTCATCACTTTTTTTTTTTGTTACAAATAATTCATTAGCACTACAATTAAATGTCCACAATAAATGTTGGTTGGCTTTGAGTATTAGGATGGCCTCTATGTGACCTTTCGGGCTCACGATTATGTTATTCACATCATTAAAAAATGTAAAGCTAGACCTAACGTATCCCGATTGTGTGAACCCTAAGTTATAAATAAAATTAGTGTACAGGGAGCTCTTTGGTGTCTATTTGGCACATAAAATTACTCTTTCTTGTCTTCTATGTCGAGGTTTTAAATAAATTAATTATCAATTAGCCCATTATGTGTCTATCTTATTTAATTTTCATTTTTTATTTATGGTTTTTTGAAAGTTGCAAAGAAAAACATGACCTGGAGTTGGTGTTTCATTCCATAACATGGGCTTCGCAGGGTTTAGGTTCCAGGTATGACGAATATTTGTTTTTCCAAATTCACATCAAACTTGTAACTGGCCTCATCCCTTTTTGATATGATGCTCAAGTGGTGCATACCATAGCAAAATGGGAACATTGAAAATGATTGAGGGATAGTTGGCAGCACATTATCATTTTTTAATGATATGAATTTAATGTTCTAGAGGAGATTCAACCTAAAGATTCAAATTAAAATAAATGGAATCCCATAGTTTATTCTCTTTCTCATAGGATTCAAAATTTTGCTCCAAAGTTGAATAATGTGCTTCTTCACATTTCATAGGCTTTTCCAAGTTATGTGTATCTGTCTAAATTTAGCCTACCATTTGATTCTACTAAGATGGACTACATTATTAGCTCTTTATTATCCTTCCTTTTTTGTATTACTTCTATTGGAATGAATTACCTCCTGTACTAGAAAAATATTGTCTATGATTTAGCGTTTCGAACAAAACATCATTGAATTTTAGAAATTAAATTGGGAAGAATCCTTTTCAAGTTGTTGACAATTAATTTTGTTAGACTACTATAAGATGAGTTTGTGGCTCCTTCCTATATTTGGATTTGTTCTAGTCTAGCTAGATATTTAGCATATTCAAACATTATAGCACTATAGTAGGGACAATAAAAGTGAATGGTAAAGAATGGGAGACTTATCTAGTTGTAAACCCCATATTCAAGAAATGAGTTGCTCATCGTCGATCTCCTCGTCAAGTTATTTCTTATCTACTATTGAAGCCAAGCAGGGGATTCCTCGAAGCATAAGTTATGTAACTTGAGGATTTGCTTCCTCCATATAGATCCTTAAAGTGGTTGAATGCTCCCTCTTTTATTTATTCATATAATGTGACCCGATCCCCACTCTCTTCGATTATTCCATGAATATTATTTATTTGTTGTCTTGAATTTGATTATTTGTGAAAGAATGTTTTTATCCTTAGCTATGAGCCATAAACTTTTGGACTAGATTCTCCAATACTCTTCCTCCCACTTGCAAGCTAAATGAAGTTTCCAAGACAAGATTCTCTTCTCAAAACATTATTATGGTATCATATCTTTATTTTCAAGATGATCCTGGAGGTCCAATGGTTTCTATTGAAGCACCTTTTTTCAACAAACATATATAATTAATAATTCTCATCATATTCTTTTAATGTTGATTTTGTTCCTCTAGTTTTACCTCCCAAACATAACAAGGAGATCCTTGAACTTGTCATTTCCATGTTCTTTTCTAATGGCCAAAGCTCTATGACCTTGAAGAAATAGAGGATTAAATCTAAAGGGAAGAGGGCCATAGTTTTGGGTCCATTATAACAAAAGAGAAATCGGCCTATGATTCAGATCTCTATAAGGAATTATATTTGAGTTTATTTCCACGTTCTTCATAAGAAGTCCACTATGAATTAATAAATAATCCAAGGTTCATGCAATGGCTCTTATCTTAGTGTTTTTATTCTTGCATGTATATTTTAACCTCTTTGGCTTGATATCTACTAGATCCCGGTCTAAAATCTAGTCCTCCACCTTTTCTTTAAATTGATCCCAGATAACTGTTCCTCATTTTTTTTTTCTTTGAAATGAAACCGAATTAAAACCTCCTGCTATAATTCTATCATCTATAGAAATAAGGCCCTTCATTTCACATACTATCAACACTCAAATTCCTTTCTACGAAGAACATGAACACAAATGTTAAATAGATTAACTTGTTGACTTGTATATCAATGTTGAGAAATATTGGAAACTTGGAATTAAAAAAATCAAGCAAGGATGAATTTCAAAGAGTTTGTATACCCCACCATATGCTCCCATATAGTTTGTTGTTGTTCCTAGACTTTCTTTCCATTGTTTGCTACCGGTTTCTAGTATTTATCCATCTTCAAGTTTTGTTTCCTACTTGAGTAGGATGGTAGGATTCTTATATTTTAAATATCTCTTGTTGATTTAATTTATATTTACGACCCATTCTCCTATTATTCCAGGAAACTATTTTCATTATTTCTCCAACGAAGTCTTAAAGCTGGCACCTAATTAGATCCTTGACAACACTTGATTTCCTATACTTTTTATGAAGATAAATTTATTTCCAACCCTAATGATTTTTGCTCATCTTCTTTAGTGACTTTATCAAGATTTTTTTCTCTATCCTTTTTACTTTTTGGTTCAAGGATTTCTTGAGTTTTAGTAAGCCAATTTTATCTCACTATTTTCACTCTCATTTTCTTCCAAGATGAGGTTAGTAACACTGTCTGAACTATGGGTGACCTACTGTTTGGATTGTAGAGCGATAGATAAAGAACCTAATATTTGATTATTACTATGTTATAGTGGTGCTAGTATATTGTACAGTTGAGCACAAGTTGGTTGTGCTAGAGCCTTGATAACCTTTCATTTGAAGCTAGTTATTGTATTTGAACTTTAGTACTTTTGGGTAGTGGATTATTCTTGTTGCCAATTTTTGGTGAAGATACAAATATAAATTTGTTATTTGTTTAAGTTTCTTTATCATGTGCAGATGTATTCATACCATGGAAGTAATTTTAGATGCAGAATTTGGTTAAATTTATTTTGAGCTATGATAATTCATTTATATTTGAACTTGTAGGATGAAGGAAGCATAGTGCATATTATGAAGGCATTGGGAAGCCATCCTGGAGTAGTACTGAGTTTGAATGGAGGTGATTATTTCTGATTCTATTTCAGATGGTTTCTATGGATAAATAATTTGGCACACTTCCTTTACATATCATTTAGTTCCATCGACAGGCCATGTAGGTCACCTTATATTTGTTAGGTGTCATGTTTAGTGGTGCCATTTTAGTCAATACAATATAGGAATTTTATTTTATATTTGGGCCCTTTAATTGCTAGAGAATAAATATTTTTAGGATTTTTGGAAGGTACTTGGTCTCCTATTGGTAAATGAAAATGGAAGTGTGGCAAAATAAATTCTTGCACAGCATCTTGTTCGCTCACCATACTTCTCTGACTAATCTTATTTTCAATGATTTTATTCAATTTTCTATTTAAATAGTAGGGTCATACCATCAGTAGTCTAAAAACAATCCTTTTATGAAATATCAGAAAAATAATCCCTATGTGAACACCCCATCAAAGACTTTCCGTTTTCTAATCAATAATGGAAAAGTGAATGTGCATTAGAAAAGACATACATATAAAAATTTGAAAACTATTGCAGTATTGCACAATAGTTTATCCCACAAACACCAAATTGAATGAGAAATTTTCATAATCAAAATTTAAACAAAATATTAAAAAATTGATGATCTTGACCATCTTGGGATGAGGAGAAAAAGGTTATGGTAGATGGATTGACATTGAAGGAGTCAGGAAGAGGCGTTCTCTACCAGAAAATTATTTTCCTATATTCTTGGATTAAACTTAATCCAAAGAGTTGAAGTGTTGTAACATACTTTATCCAACAAAACCCAAAATAAGATAGGAAATTTCATAGCCGAGGTGCAGAAATAAAATTTTAAATCCCAATATCTTTGATCAATGCTCAAATAAAATTCAGTTTTGAATCCAAGAGAAGAGGCAAATATCTAACTTAAAATATGCAAAAGATAAACATAAATAATTGGAGCTACAAATTTTCTTGCTTTCTCTTTTACCTCTTCTTTCCATTAGAGCCCAGGGTAATTAACTGGTCATTCTTTCATTCACTGTATTGATGTAAATACACATTTTTTCTACCATTTATTTTAAATATTTAGGGAAGAAAAAAATGAGTTGAGAACAATTATGTACTTGATGGGCCCACAACTGATGTGAACAATGAATTTGTTGTGTTACCTTCCATCCATTATCTTATATAGTGATTAAAATAAAATTTTAAGTTCATATTTTTTATGAATTCTGAGACTAAATTCAATTATAATTATGAGATAAGAAATCCCTAAAGACCAGGTAGATGTTTAACTTAGAAAAATTAAAGATAAGCATAAATAATTATAGCTATAAAGTTGCTTATTTTCTCCATGACCTCGTCTTCATAGAGTTGAATTTTTAGTTGTGACAGTCTTTCCAAAGCTAGGGGAATGGGGAGACTTTAATGGTGGATGTGTTGAATTTTGGAATGCTGGGTGACAAGAGTGAGGAACAGGTCTACTTTACCATAAATACAACCTATTTTCCTATTTTTTTCCTATATTGGATTAAAATCAGTGCTCAATCTGATAAGTTGAAGTATTGCATCATCTATACTTTCACATAAAACAAAATTTTGAGATTAATTCTCAATTTAAATTCAGTTTTAATTTTAAGAGATGGGATCCTATAGAACAATTACATCTCTAACTCTAAAGACAGCAATGATAACCATAATCAATTTGATTGACACAGTTTCCTCGTTTCTCTATTATTCTAAGAGGTGTAGTGTTAAATTTGGAAATCTTACCCATTGTAGGGATGAGGAGACAATCACACTAGTTGGATTGAATTCCGATACCTAGGAACTTAGGAAGAAGCCTTTACTATTTTAGAACTGGGTCTATTTTTCAAATTGTTTTCCCATCTTCTATGTTTTCAAAATGGAACAAAAGAACAAAACCTTGCCACACAATCCTACTAAGATGTCTTTAGATCAGTTGGTAGAGATCTGATCCATAAGGGCATTGATGTTTGGCCAAAGTCCTTTGAAATGACATATGAAAGCATCTCTACTCTAGGATTTGTTGTTAGTCTAAGCCTACTTAGATGATATTTTCAAATCTAGGATTAATACATATTCTCTGCATAATATAGATAAGATAATAGAGTATTATTAATAATTAATGTCCAATGAATCATCAAATCTGTAGGTCAAACGAGAGTTAAAAATCACTCCAATTCCAGTAAATAGTGGGAGTGCATAGTAACTTCTAAAAGTGATGTTAACAAATAAAAACAAAAATCAAGGTAGCTAGCTAAAATAAAATGTAATATTACATGAAAATGAAGAATTCTAAGACCAAATGAGGATATGCTCAATCAAGACCTATTGTGAATCTTCCTGCCTAATGATCATGGGTTAGTATAATATTTCTAAACATCATTAAAGTACCTCCCATTATAAGTGGTATGACCTAGATATAAGGCTTGGATCCTCAATAAAACCCTATTTGCACCAAGGCTCTTCCCGCTCCTTCTTGGGTCGTCATTAGATTATTATCATCATTGTTATTAGTTTATTATGGTTGAATAGATGTTGCTGTCTGAGGATTCTTTTTTATTTCCTCATGCTCTTAGAGATCTAGAACTTCCTATCATGGCCAGTATTTGTAATTTCTACTTCAAAGCTAGAAATGTAGTTTAAGTTTTTATTGTTACTTCCATTTATTGCTAAAGCTTTCTTGTTTTAAACAGGGAATTTGGAAATTTTGAATTAGATCAAAATAGTTCGTGATTCTATCATTCAGACTTGCGAGCTTGGAGGAGCATTCCAGATTCTGATGGGCGTTTACGATCACCTGAATCTTTTGTAAAGGGTAAATCATTGAGTTCTCTAAGAATTTTTTCATATAACTTGTTGTGATGTGGTACAGATTTTCCCAGCATGGATTATCTCGTATTGTTGTATTTAAGCACATTCGTTTGGTTTTTCTAATAGGAACATAAAATTTTTTAAGGTAGTTTGGTTGTAAATTTCTATCATGTTAATCTTTCGTTATATTTTCATGAATTGTTTGCCTATAGCTTTTGTTCTTTTATTGTGATCATATTGCTTTCTTGATGTTTCATTCACCTTATGTTATGGTAGCTCAAGTCCTTTATTTTTAGTAATATTCCCGAGATTGTGCATTTCATAACAATTAAGTTCATCTTCAAGGTTGCTTTCCTGTAATTTTCCAATGGTTTTTGGTAGACATAAGTTGTTATATTACTTTGCAAATAGATAATTTGATCAAAATTTTGGGGTTTGTAGGTTTTTTGATGCATTGGGTTTCAAACCTTGTGGAAGCATATATGTTTAAATTTTTTGGTACATTTTTGTCATATTACCTTCTTTTTTTCCTTATAATTTTCTTCTGTTAATCAAATTACCATAGCAATTTGATTAAGTGTGATTTGCTAGTGGCTAATATTCCCTTTATTTCTTATCAATATATACAAATTTGTCCAGCAAAAGGATTGCAACTTTTGTTGTCAAGTCACAATGATCAGGATTCAACTTTAATTTTTAGATATCAATGACTTTGTTTATTTGAGGAGTTTTCTTACAATGTGTAGAAAATATGTATAATGACCATTTATCAGTGGTTCTCAAGCCTTCTTATTATTCTAAGATTGATTCTATATATTTAACAAAAAATAAAGTTCTTGTGAGTAGATCTCCACCTGATACCAATTCTATTAGTAGAATAGAGAAAAGAACTACTCGCATTCATAGAAAGACACATCCCTCATTCCATAAGAAGAGACAGGGAAAGGTAAATGATTGGAAGATTGAGGTAACCATTCCTCAGAGTCAACCAAGGTCCAAAATAGGTTTTTTTTATGAACATTTTGCTAACAGTTAAAATACAAACATTCTCACTAAAGGGAGGGATAAGAGAGATTCCAATTCAAATGTTAAGGGATATCAAGGCTCAACAATAGAAGAAGATATGGAAACTCCTAGACCCTCATATGATGAGATGAAATGTATCATGATCGGCCAAACCTCAGGTGTAAAGAAACATATGGTTGAGATAGATTCCAATGAAAAGCAACAATCTAGCACTACAAGCCCAAATGGTTCTGCAGACTAGTGTAGTAGGTCTGATGCAAATGATTTAGCTCTGATTCAAAAACAACTTTTTCAGATTGAAAAATAGTAATCCAGCTTGTGGAGCTTATTTAGGTATATTGTTATAAACTTGGATTTCAGAATAAAGATCCTTTGATTTGGGACATGTCAAGCATACAACCAATACAAGTATCATTTTGAAACATAGTCAACTGCTAGCCTCCAAAATGTTTTCCAATATCAATCATTGCTGCTCAGTTTATATTTGATTTCCTTTTAATCCGAGGGAAACCATGGTCATCAATGTAAATTCTTACGCTGATGAAAGTGTTTTATTTGTAGTTTTTGAAAATAGATGACGACAAAGTAGTTGATTGAACTCTCAATACAAATCTAGATACAGCAACAACAAGATTGTATAGTAGATTGAAACTGTGGATGCATAATTTCAGTGTACAATTTGAATCTATGTTTAGTAAACATGATCATTGTTAACGTATGGATTTTAAGCACATGTGGAACGATACTTTTATTCTATTTTCTTGGTCTATATTTCCATTCATGACTAATCCAAGGTTCCTTTAATGGCTCTTATCTTAGCGTTTTTATTCTTGCATGTATATTTTAACCTCTTTGGCTTGATATCTACTAGATCCCAGTCTAAAATCTAGTCCTCCACCTTTTCTTTAAATTGATCCCAGATAACTGTTCCTCAATTTTTTTTTTCATTGAAATGGAACCGAATTAAAACCTCCTACTATAATTCTATCATCTATAGAAATAAGGCCCTTCATTTCACGTACTATCAGCACTCAAATTCCTTTCTACGAATAACATGAACACAAATGTTAGATAGATTAACTTGTTGAATTGTATATCAATGTTGAGTAATATTGGAAAATTGGAATTAAAAAACTCAAACTAGGATGAATTTCAAAGAGTTTGTATACCCCACCATATGCTCCCATATAGTTTGTTGTTGTTCCTAGACTTTCTTTCCATTGTTTGCTACCAGTTTCTAGTATTTATCCATCTTCAAGTTTTGTTTCCTACTTGAGTAGTATGGTAGGATTCTTATATTTTAAATATCTCTTGTTGATTTAATTTATATTTACGACCCATTCCCCTATTATTCCAGGAAACTATTTTCATTATTTCTCCAACGAAGTCTTAAAGCTGGCACCTAATTAGATCCTTGACAACACTTGATTTCCTATACTTTTTATGAAGATAAATTTATTTCCAACCCTAATGATTTTTGCTCATCTTCTTTAGTGACTTTATCAAGATTTTTTTCTCTATCCTTTTTACTTTTTGGTTCAAGGATTTCTTGAGTTTTAGTAAGCAAGTTGATCTCACTATTTTGACTCTCATTTTCTTCCAAGATGAGGTTAGTAACACTGTCTGAACTATGGGTGACCTACTGTTTGGATTGTAGAGCGATAGGTAAAGAACCTAATATTTGATTATTACTATGTTATAGTGGTGCTAGTATATTGTACAGTTGAGCACAAGTTGGTTGTGCTAGAGCCTTGATGAACTTTCATTTGAAGCTAGTTATTCTATTTGAATTTTAGTACTTTTGGGTAGTGGATTATTCTTGTTGCCAATTTTTGGTGAAGATACAAATGTAAATTTGTTATTTGTTTAAGTTTCTTTATCATGTGCACATGTATTCATAACATGGAAGTAATTTTAGATGCAGAATTTGGTTAAAGTTATTTTGAGCTATGATAATTCATTTATATTTGAACTTGTAGGATGAAGGAAGCATAGTTCATATTATGAAGGCATTGGGAAGCCATCCTGGAGTAGTACTGATTCTGAATGAAGGTGATTCATTTCAACTTCTATTTCAGATGGTTGCTATAGATAAATAATTTGGCACACTTTCTTTACATATCATTCAGTTCCATCGACAGGCCATGTAGGTCACCTTATATTTGTTAGGTGTCATGTTTAGTGGTGCCATTTTAGTCAATACAATATAGGAATTTTATTTTATATTTGGGCCCTTTAATTGCTAGAGAATAACTATTGTTCAGATTTTTGGAAGGTACTTGGTCTCCTATTGGTAAATGGAAATGGAAGCGTGGCAAAATAAATTCTTGCACAACATCTTGTTCGCTCACCATACTTCTCTGACTAATCTTATTTTCAATGATTTTATTCAATTTTCTATTTAAATAGTAGGGTCATACCATCAGTAGTCTAAAAACAATCTTTTTATGAAATATCAGAAAAATAATTCCTATGTGAACACCCCATCAGAGATTTTCCATTTTCTAATCAATAATGGAAAAGTGAATGTGCATTAAAAAAAGACATACATATAAAAATTTGAAAACTATTGCAGTATTGCACAATAGTTTATCCCACAAACACCAAATTGAATGAAAAATTTTCATAATGAAAATTTAAACAAAATATTAAAAAAGTCACGATCTTGACCATATTGGGAAGAGGAGAAAAAGGTTATGGTAGATGTATTGACATTGAAGGAGTCAGGAAGAGGCGTTCTCTACCAGAAAATTATTTTCCTATATTCTTCGATTAAACTTAATCCAAAGAGTTGAAGTGTTGTAACATACTTTATCCAACAAAACCAAAAATAAGATAGGAAATTTCATAGCCGAGGTGCAGAAATAAAATTTTAAATCCCAATGTCTTTGATCAATGTTCAAATCAAATTCAGTTTTGAATCCAAGAGAAGAGGCAAATATCTAACTTAAAATATGCCAAAGATAAACATAAATAATTGGAGCTACAAATTTTCGTGATTTCTCTTTTACCTCTTCTTTCCATGAGAGCCCAGGGTAATTAACTGGTCATTCTTTCATTCACTCTATTGATGTAAATACATGTTTTTTCTACCATGTATTTTAAATATTTAGGGAAGCAGAAAATGAGTTGAGGATAATTATGTACTCGATGGGCCCACAACTGATGTGAACAATGAAGTTGTTGTGTTACCTTCCATCCATTATCTTATATAGTGATTAAAATAAATTTTTAAGTTCATATTTTTTATGAATTTTGAGACTAAATTCAATTATAATTATGAAATAAGAAATCCCTAAAGACCAGGTAGATGTTTAACTTAGAAAAATTAAATATAAGCATAAATAATTAGAGCTATAAAGTTGCTTATTTTCTCCATGAACTAGTCTTCATAGAGTTGAATTGTTAGTTGTGACAATCTTTCCAAAGCTAGGGGGAATGAGGAGACTTTAATGGTGGATGTGTTGAATTTTGGAATGTTGGGTGACAGGAGTGAGGAACAGGTCTACTTTACCATAAATACAACTTATTTTCTGATTTTTTTCCTATATTGGATTAAAATCAGTGCTCAATCTGATAAGTTGAAGTATTGCATCATCTATACTTTCACATAAACCAAAATTTTGAGATTAATTCTCAATTTAAATTCAGTTTTAATTTTAAGAGATGGGATTCTATAAAACAATTACATCTCTAACTCTAAAGAAAGCAATGATAACCATAATCAATTTGATCGACACAGTTTCCTCGTTTCTCTATTATTCTAAGAGGTGTAGTGTTAAATTTGGAAATCTTACCCCTTGTAGGGATGAGGAGACAATCACACTAGTTGGATTGAATTCCGATATCTAGGAACTTAGGAAGAGGCCTTCACTATTCTAGAACTGGGTCTATTTTTCAAAATGCTTTCCCATCTTCTATGTTTTCAAAATGGAACAAAAGAACAAAACCTTGCCACACAATCCTACTAAGATGTCTTTAGATCAGTTGGTAGAGATCTGATCCATAAGGGCATTGATGTTTAGCCAGAGTCCTTTGAAATGACATATGAAAGCATCTTTACTCTAGGATTTGTTGTTAGTCTAAGCCTACTTAGATGATATTTTCAAATCTAGGATTAAATACATATTCTCTGCATAATATAGATAAGATAATAGAGTATTATTAACAATTAATGTCCAATGAATGATCAAATCTGTAGGTCAATGAGAGTTAAAATCACATCCAATTCCAGTAAATAGTGGGAGTGCAATAGTAGCTTCTAAAGTGATGTTAACAAATAAAAACAAAAATCAAGGTAGCTAGCTAAAATAAAATGTAAATATTACATGAAAATGAAGAATTCTAAGAGCAAATGAGGCTATGCTCAGTCAAGGCCTATTGTGAATCTTCCTCACTAATGATCATGGGTTAGTATAATATTTCTAAACATCATTAAATTACCTCCCATTATAGGTGGCATGACCTAGATATAAGGCTTGGATCGTCAATAAAATCCTATTTGCACCAAGGCTGTTCCCGCTCCTTCTTGGGCCGTCATTAGATTATTATCATCATTGTTATTATTTTATTATGGTTGAATAGATGTTGCTGTCTGAGGATTCTTTTCGATTTTTTCATGCTCTTCGAGATCTAGAACTTCCTATCATGGCCAGTATTTGTAATTTCTACTTCAAAGCTAGAAATGCAGGTTAGGTTTTTATTGTTACTTCCATTTATTGCTAAATATTTCTTGTTTTAAACAGGGAATTTGGAAATTTTGAATTAGGTCAAAATAGTTCGTGATTCTATCATTCAGACTTGCGAGCTTGGAGGAGCATTCCAGAGTCTGATGGGTGTTTACGATCACCTCAATCTTTTGTAAAGGGTAAATCATTGAGTTCTCTAAGAATTTTTTCATATAACTTGTTGTGATGTGGTACAAATTTTCCCAGCATGGATTATCTCGTATTTTTGTATTTAAGCACATTTGTTTGGTTTTTCTAGAAGGAACATAAACTTTTCAAAGGTAGTTTGGTTGTAAATTTCTATCATGTTAATCTTTCGTTATATTTTCATGAATTGTTTGCCTATAGCTTTTGTTCTTTTATTGTGATCATATTGCTTTCTCGATGTTTCATTCACCTTATGTTATGGTAGCTCAAGTCCTTTATTTTTAGTAATATTCCTGAGATTGTGCATTTCATAACAATTAAGTTCATCTTCAAGGTTGCTTTCCTGTAATTTTCCAAAGGTTTTTGGTAGACATAAGTTGTTATATTGCTTTGGAAATAGATAATTTGATCAAAATTTTGGGGTTTGTAGGTTTTTTTATGCATTGGGTTTCAAATCTTGTGGAAGCATATATGTTTACAGTTTTTGGTACATTTTTGTCATATTACCTTCTTTTTTTCCTTATAATTTTCTTCTGTTAATCAAATTACCATAGAAATTTGATTAAGTGCGATTTGCTAGTGGCTAATATTCCCTTTATTTCTTATCAATATATACAAATTTGTCCAGCAAAAGGATTGCAACTTTTGTTATCAAGTCACAATGATTAGGATTCAACTTTAATTTTTAGATATCAATGCGTTTGTTTATTTGAGGAGTTTTCTTACAATGTGTAGAAAATATGTATAATGACCATTTATCAGTGGTTCTCAAGCCTTCTTATTATTCTAAGATTGATACTGTATATTTAACAAAAAATAAAGTTCTTGTGAGTAGATCTCCACCTGATACCAATTCTATTAGTAGAATAGAGAAAAGAAATACTCGTATTCATAGAAAGACACATCCCTCATTCCATAAGAAGAGACAGGTAAAGGTAAATGATTGGAAGATTGAGGTAACCATTCCTCAGAGTCAACCAAGGTCCAAAATAGGTTTTTTTTATCAACATTTTGCTAACAGTTAAAATACAAACATTCTCACTAAAGGGAGGGATAAGAGAGATTCCAATTCAAATGTTAAGGGATATCAAGACTCGGCAATAGAAGAAGATATGGAGACTAGACCCTCATATGATGAGATGAAATGTATCATGATCGGCCAAACCTCAGGTGTAAAGAAACATATGGTTGAGATAGATTCCAATGAAAAGCAATAATCTAGCACTACAAGCCCAAATGGTTCTGCAAACTAGTGTAGTATGTCTGATGCAAATGATTTAGCTCTGATTCGAAAACAACTTTTTCAGATTCAAAAATAGTAATCCAACTTGTGGAGCTTATTCAGGTATATTGTTATAAACTTGGATTTTAGATTAAATATCCTTTGATTTGGGTCATGTCAAACATACAACCAATACAAGTATCATTTTGAAACATAGTCAACTGCTAGCCTCCAAAATTTTTTCCAATATCAATCATTGCTGCTCAGTTTATATTTGATTTCCTTTTAATCCGAGGGAAACCATGGTCATCAATGCAAATTCTTATGCTGATGAATGTGTTTTATTTTTAGTTTTTGAAAATAAATGATGACGAATTAGTTGATTGAACTCTCAATACAAATCTAGATACAGCAACAACAAGATTGTATAGTAGATTGAAACTGTGGATGCATAATTTCAGTGTACAATTTGAATCTATGTTTAGTAAACATGATCATTGTTAACGTATGGATTTTAAGCACATGTGGAACGATACTTTTATTCTATTTTCTTGGTCTATATTTTCATTCATGACTCATTTTTGTTTTTTTGTAAGTCAATATTCTATTAATGTTAGAAAAACGAGTACATTGAATTTGTCCCAAAATAGGTGGTCTCACCCTGACCGTGTAGTATACCAAGGGGAGATAGTATGGGATAGAGAGGGAGGTATCAAAAGGAATAATGTAATAATGGGATGGGCTATAGTTAATAAATAAAGTGGTTAACCCGCATCATGTAAGAGACCACAAGTAGTTAGCGATAATGTGATAAGTCCATGGTATTAGATATATCGTATTGAGTGACCCATGGTGTTGTATGTATGAAGCCTATATAGAGGCTAGAGACTCCCCATGGAGAGAGGTAAAGGATTATTGCATTGGCAGCATATGGTTTGTGGAGTGTTCTCCTCCCTTAAGGAGTGATTGAATGGTGTTACCTACCTTAAGTGTTTTGACTAATAAAGTGAAGCATTTCTATATTTTGTGTTGGTCATTCTCTTGAGAATATTCATATTTATTGGGTATATTGGCATCATTTCATATATTTTTAGGTCAGGTCTATTATAAGTGGTATTACAACACTTTCTTGGGCAAAACAGGGAGATTTTTGTTTTTTTTTTGTAGGAATTTTTTGGGGCGATGAGTTTTCAGATCAGATATGAAACTTGTGGTGCAAAATTTGTAGAAAAAATTGTAGATATAGATTATTTGCTAAAAAATACTTGAATTCGAAAACAAATCGGCCGAATCGGAGTCCAGATGAGGGAGATATCGCTGATTTAAAAATCAGCTCTGTTGCAGAAATGTTTCTAACAAAAATTCACGGATGTCGGATCTCCAATCAATTTTTTGTAGCTTTTGTGGGGAATTTTGAAAAAATAATTCCCGATCTAGGATACTATTGGAAAATTACCAAATTTTTAAAAAACAATCAGTCGAATCAGAGTTTGGATGAGGGAGATATAACTTTTTTAAAATCAATGTTTTTTTTTTTTTTTTTTTTTTTTTTCTGTTGATGGTGGAGTGTTGGCCCAAGCACAATTATGAAATCCCAGGAGTGGCCTAATCATGATTCCTATCATATGGGAAGATGGAAAATGGTCGTTCCATTTCCAAAAATAGGTTGTAATAAGGATTCTGAGCAAAATTGTTTGAGTTGTGTCCATTTTAAATTCTCACCAAAGTAAGTGATTTCTTTTTCAAAACCCTAAGTATACTACAAGAAGCATAGCTTGGAATGGCTTTCTTGGTGCTTCTACACTGTTCTCGGTGATAGTCTATTGAGTCGATGATGGGGTAATGGTTTGGATGTCATAGGGGAATCCGATCATCAGAACTTCAACAAAATGAATAAGTGTATGAACAACTGAAAAGATGCATATGTGATCTTGAAAGCACATACTTACATGATTTGGCTAAGAGACAACTAAAACCATATAGACACACATGCTCAACATGACTGATCGACGGTGTGAGTGACAAGTGTGACAGTGGTGATTGATCATTGGTCGATCATGACGACGCTTGTGCGACAGTGTATGTGACTCTGTGTGTGAGTGTGATAGATGTTTTCATAGTGAGCACAACATGTACACAAGAAGCGAAGACCTTGAGCATGAACAAAACATGGTTGCAACCATGACATTGACATCAACATGTAAAATCTTGGCTAAAATGATCAGGCAAGGTGGGTGTGAAGACTCACACGAGCTCATAGAGTGACCCCAAGTGTGTGAAATCATTAAGTGAAACTCTGAAGGGAGGCTCAAAAATTGGGTGTAGGCCAAAATTTTGGAGGGCTATTGTAGTTGCTACAACATGCTGGAAGGGAGCTCGAAACCCCTAGCTCTTATACTAGCTAATATGTTTACTAGTATGTAGGCACTAGCCTATAGAAGGCTACTATCTTCACTCTTCCTCCAGGGACAACGTTTCATAAATTTTCAGACTGGATACTCCCAATACATGAGAATACAATATGAAGGCCATGTTTCATCAAATTTTCATACTGGACCCATCAGGAACAATTAAACTCAAAATCAATCACCACTACAATGCAACCATTATATACAATTGCATACACAATCAGTCAATCTGAACAATCAGATCACTGGCACTAGACCACAGAGCTGAACCCAGAACACTGCATTAACAAGTAGAACCAATTGCAACCTCAAAGATCATATGTTAGAATGTATACACTACTTCACTGAAGCCAGCCTGCATGTATACGCTACTTCCTTTAAACCAACCTAGGTATACCTCTAAAGATACTGACTCATAAAAGCTCTGAACCAAAAAACTATATCAACTAGTGACATTATGAAGATCTACTATCAAATTATAGAGTTCTAAACAGATAACAACAAAGATCATTCTTTTTCTTTAATTTCTTGATTATGATCTGTAGTCCTTTGTCCCATCGTCATATTCATTTTTTACCATTACCCTGTTCTTTTATACCATTACCCTGTTACCTCTAAATTGACCTGTTACAATGTGAGCCACCCTTTACTAATTCTGAACTTACCTGTGAGTGGGTTGCTATCAAGGACAACACATGTACCATAATGCGAACATAAATCAACCCACAACCAAAGGCATAATAAAACAAACTAGAGAACAAAATTAAAACCCACAACACCATGGATATGAAGGAAATGGAAAGGCTATGCAAAACTTCTTCCAATCTAGGAAATCCTCCATGTACATGATAGATCATGACCAAACAACCACACACATATTCCATGCATGCCAAAACGAGCAAGCAAATCAAACATGGAACTTGATACCCGCACAAAAAATCCATTGTAGATACTGATCCCAATGTCATCTTATGTTTTCCTACTTTTCCTTTTCCTTCTTGCTCCAAATCCCAAGTATGTCACACTCCTCTATGAGTCATCCATGAAAAATCTAATTGTCCAAGAGTATGAGAGAGAGAGAGAGTAGAATGAGAGCTCCAAATCTGAACCAAGAAAAGTCTGTGAATTGATCCTCAGAAGCCTTTTTATTAATTAGGTCTCTAATTTCCTCAATTTTCCATTATTTTCCATCATTTTCCTCGGCACATGCAACCCGTGACCTTTCACCTTCCCTTTCTGCTAATTTCCATTATTTTGATAAATAAATGCCAATAAATGCCATTTTTCCTTTCCAAATACTTTTCCATTACCTTTTCCAATTTCCTTAGAAATCAATAAACTAAAGTGAGACCCCACTAGGATGGTTTTCCCACCATCCATCTTAGAATAAGTGTCCCATGACGGAGGTATTATTTTACCATTATTAATTTTTACATGGATTTTTGACAAGGGATGTTGTAAAACCCTCCCTGTTGGGGGAACACCATTCTCAGTGTTCAATGGCACATACAACCAACAAGACTACTAAAAGAAAAACACACTGCCCATGGAGCTTTATAACTTAGCTTGTTGCACTATTTACAATGATCAACCTGCTAGGAAGAAAACCAACATGACAACATAAAAATCATGACAACCATAAATAAATGACACCATACCACTTATTAGCGATTTATAACACAACTCATGGCAATATTTACATCTAGATACATATATACATATACCGAAAACATCATACGAAGGATATAGCAAACACATATATGAAGGCCTTTGCTGAAATGGTGAATAAAGAAGGAAACATAGCCTGAATCTCATCTTCCATATCCCATGTAGTTTCATCGGGCCCAAAGTACTTCCTTTGCATTTTAGCCCACTCAATTGCTCAGTTTCGAGGCATGAGCACATTTCTCTGCAATATACACTGATATTTCGACTAGAATTATCCTTATAGACCCACCTACAATACAGACCGGTCAATCACATGATCAACATCTTTAAGATACCTTTTAAGCAACAATACTTGGAAAACACCATGAACATTCACTAATGGAGGCAATGTAAGTCGATAGGCTACTGGTCCAATCCTTTCAAGAATCTTGAAAGGTACACAAAATTGAGGTGTCAACTTGGCACATGATCCAATCCACAAGGAGATCTTCTTGGGCTTGATGAGCAAGTACACCCATTGCCGAACCTGAAACTCCTTAATAACCTGTTCTGATTTATCTAAGTTTTCTGTCTATCTTATGCTTCCTTTGGATTCTTCTTGATTACTAACATTTTCTATTTTAATGCTGGAAACATATATGGTCCTATCTATACCATTTTAACTGGATCACTCCATGTAATAGGAGTATTACAACTCCAACCATAGAGTGCGTCAAATGGACTCATCCTCAAAGACTCCTAATATCAATTTTTGTAAGTGAAATCTACCAGTGGAAGATACTTTTCCCACTTTCACTGTTGATGCATCACATACATCCTCAGCATATCCTCTAATATCATGTTGACCCTCTCTCTCTATTCATCTTTATGTGGATGATAAGCTTTGTTGAAGGCCAAATTTGTGCCCAAACCTATAAATAACTCTTTCAAAAACATAGAAGTAAACTTAAGATCCATGTTTGACACAATCTTCTTCGGCACACTAGGCAACCTCACTACATCTTAAATGAAAACCTATGCTACATCGTTGGCTGAATAAGTAGACTTCACTGAAATGTAATGCACTGCCTTTGTCAACTTGTCAACCACAACCATAATCAAGTAATGTTGTCTAGATGTCCTCAGAAAACTTGTGATGTAGTCCATGGAAATGACCTCCCATTTCCACCCTAGAATATAGATCGATTGTATTAACCCACCTAGATGCTTAGAATCTACCTTTACCTATTGAAATTCCAAGAATCTCGCCAAGAATTGTGCCACTTATTTCTTCAAGTTTGATCAGTAGTAGAACTTCTTGACCACTATCAATGTCTTCTAATATACTGGGTGACCTAAATATAGTTTCGCATGAAACTCCCTCAAGATAATATTATTGAGATCGCTTTCATCTAGCACATATATACTCTCCGTAAATATGACAAAGCTATATGTTGTGAGATGATAGTCCACATCCTTTGCACCTGTACCTACACCTGTACCTATACCTGTGCCTATACCTATACTTTGATGTAACCTATGCTTGAGTTCCATGAACCTGTTATCCTGCTGACCTGCCTGTAAGATTTGAGTCTATAAATCTATCCCATAAGAACTCATTGCTACTATGTTGTCCACCTATATCCACCTACTAATAGCATCTGTAACCATGTTCTCTTTACCTTTAATGTGTTTGATCTCAATGTCGAACTCGCTAATTGTGGCCAACCATATAGCTTGCCTCATGTTAAAATTCAGTTGGTCAAATAGATGCCCCAATCTACTTCCATTGCTCATCTATACAAATCCCCTGCAAAGAAGATAATGCCTCCACATATTCAATGCATGGATGATCACTGCCAACATAAGATCATATGTTGGATAATTCTTCTTGTGCTCATTCAACTTCCACAATTCATAGCATAGTATTTGTGCTTTCTACATAGGAAATCCACCAAGTCCTCTCTTGCAAGCATTTGTGCATACCACAAACTCTTTCTCATGATTTTTAATATTTAGCATTGGAGCATTTGTCAACAATTGTTTTCACCGCTCAAAACTTGTTGAACATTATTCTACCCATTTGAACTTCTTACGTCTTCACTGCAGTGACGTGATAGGATATGTAATGCGAGAGAAGTTCCTGATGAACCTCCTATAGTAATATGCTAACCCCATAAACAATCTTACCTTATCCACATTCCTAGGAGCTTCCCATTCCATGATAGCCATTTTTTTCTCTCAATCCACTGCTGTGCCATCCTTGTAAACAACATGTCCCAAGTAATATACATTTCTCTAAAAGAAATTGCATTTTATAAGCTTATCATACAACTGATGCTCTCTTAGCAAGCACAACATTGTTGTTAAATGTTCGACATTCTCTTCCTCATTCTTAGAATATATAAATATATCATCAATGAATACAGTAACAAACTTTTCTAGATAAGGATGCAACACAGTATTCATTAAGCACATAAAAGTAGTTGGAGCATTAGTCAAACAATATGGAACTACAACGAGCTCGTAATGTGTGTACCTAGTTCAGGAAGATGTATTGTGAATTCCATCTTATTTAATGCATACACGATGATATCCTGATTGCAGATAAATGTTCGAGAACATTGTTGCTTCCTTCAATTAATCGAACAAATCATCAATCCTCGACAACGAATACATGTTGTTAATGGCCATCGTGTTCAGTTTCTTGTAATCAATGCACAACCTGAGAGTACCATCCTTCTTCTTCACAAACAATATCGATGTGCCCCATGGTGATACACTTGGCCTAATGTATCCGATGTCAAGCATTTCCTTCAACTGCAACTTCAGCTCTACCAGCTTTGGGGTGCTCATCTTGTATGGTGCTTTTGATGTTGGTGTTTCCCTTGGTATCAATTCAATAGAAAAATCCACTTTCCTATGAGGTCAAAACTCTAGAAATCTGTTATGGAATGAGCTCACAAAAAGATACAAAAGAAATTTCAATGCCTTAGAAATCAACCTCTTTGAGGGGGAAACCCCCTTTACATTACACAAATGAACAATTCTTCGATGATACAAATGACAACACGTCCTTTCTATATATAGGAGTCGAAGTGGTCCCAATATAATCAGAGGCTACATAACAATAATATTGTAGGGGCACAACAATAACAACAGTGGGATTCTATGGGGCACTATAATAACGACATGGGGACTACATGGGCACATCAATACCATAAGGGGGTTGCAATAATAAAAATAAGGGGCTACCTAGTAATATAGGGACGTAAGATGCCCGTTTCCTTAAAAAAGTGTTGTCCTCAACTCCTAAGTAATTTTGGATACTTCTGTACAAAAATCTCATCCTCCCATGTGGAATCTTCAGCGGGTAAGTTCTTCCACTTGATGAGATACTCTAAAATTGATTGATTTCGTAGCTGTTGGGTTATTATTTCCGTGACTACTTCAAGTCAAGTATGATTTTTCCTTCTTCATAAATTTCCAACAATATTATTTGAACTGGGACGTTGTCACCTATAACCTTATTTAACCATGAAACATGGAAAACAGGGGGCACTTGGGAAGATGCAGGAAGCTCCAATTTGCATGCAATAGTACCAATATTTTGCAGCACTTTATAAGGACAATAGTACTTTGGTGATAATTTATTATCCTTCTTAGCTTGCTTGAGGGACATTTGTTTGTATGGCTGTATTCGTCAAAATACCTAGTCATCTATGTCAAAACTTCTCTCGTTGGGATGTTGATCTGCCTGTTGTTTCATTTGATTCTATGCAAAAGAGAGGTTATTAAAAATTGGAGAACGTGTTGTTGATGATCAATGTGATATTTCATTGCTTGAACCTTTTTCTTCTTGATATGTCCTTGTATATTGAGAGTTTGAGGAGTGGTAATCCCTACCAATGCATTACAAGACATGGTCAGATTCATTTCTTCTTTCTTTGGGTTGGTTCCTAGTGAGTATCCTTTTCTTCGTGATATTTCACTACTTGAACCTTCTTCTTCTTGAATTGTCCTTCTATCTTGAGAATTTGAGTAGTGATAATTCCTGGAAATGTAGTACAAGATATGGTAGGATTCATTTATTCTTTTTCTAGGGTTGGTTCCTAGAGTATATCCTCTTCATTTAACATTTCTTGATCCTTTTCTTCCTCCTCTTCACATTCTATGTAAAATAATTTCTTCTCAGCACACTTATGACCTTTAATTTATTTACTATCACCATTGTCAGAAAGCCCTTTAAATCTTTTTTCTTCCAATTGTTGTGGTGTCAACCTTGTAGGTTGTGGAAGGCTAGGAGAAACAACACTTCCATCTTTATAGTTGTGAGTGGTAGACTTCCTTGTTGCCATAATTTTGATTTCCATTTTTCGTGCCAATATGTATGCCTTCTCCAATGAATTAGGTTCCCAAAGGTGAACCTCATGTTGGATGTTATCTTTTAAAGTCCCTATGTAGACATCAATCCTCTGGTTCTCTGGACTATCATTTACCCTTATATTCAATTTTTGGAATTCCTCAATGTTCTCTGCCATTAAATGCTTTTGTTTAAGATTTATCAATTGGCTAAAGAAGGTGTGGCTCTTTGTTTGCTCACAATGTTCTATCATTTCCTCTGTGAAAATTGACCAAGTGATAAGTGTTTTACGAGAAAAAATCCCTCTATACCATACAAACCGATTCGGTTCTAAATACAAAGATGCAATACGTATCTTTTTTAATAGTTTCACATCATGTAGATCAAAATATTGCTCCATCTGTCATATCCATGTTACCAGATCCTTGCCATCAAACTTCCTCATATCTCTTTTTCTTGCTTTTAGGAGCTCGATCTTGAAATAAATGTAACTCTATAGTTTCAAATCTCCAAATGTGGAAATTGTGAACTATGGTAGCCCTTTGACTCCTCTTTCCAATGTTGCCAGTCTGATCAAAATTGGATTCTCCAAGAAAGCATTATGCCCAGTATCCCAAGATGGCCTAATTATACACTTTTTCAGTAGAGAAAACTTGTACAATGTTCCACGTGTTGTTGTTTCAACCTTAGGACCTAAGAACACTGCACATAACACTAGATTCTGTCCTATTTCTGTAACATCTTACGAAATTTCAATCTAATACTCAAAGAGAAAGTTTTGACAATTCTTCCAAGGTCACCTATTTGGGATGTAATTCAAGCGCCTACAAAAATCCTAACTTCCTTAGATCATATCTCAAAAAATGTAGCGAAACAAGATTTGAAATTCATATCTAAGCTTGAGCAAGAGTTCGACTCAAATGGGTTTTAATTTTCGTGTCTAAGTCTTCGTAGAAAAATATTTATAGTGACAATTCCATGATGGCCTATTTACGATGGAACTTTATAGCTTGCAAAAACTCTAAATTCCTCAGATCATATCTCTAAAAGTATAGTGAGACAAGAACTGAAATTCGAACCCGAGGTTTAGAACAATTTTTTCTCAAATGGGGTTTGTTTTTAGCTTCTGAAACAT
Source organism: Pinus taeda (assembly GCA_000404065.3). NCBI lineage: Eukaryota > Viridiplantae > Streptophyta > Pinopsida > Pinales > Pinaceae > Pinus > Pinus taeda. The sequence goes on along the minus strand of APFE031684882.1, from coordinate 84,386 downwards.
TACCAAAAAAATGTTATAGCGAAAATTCCACGATGACCTATTTTGGAGTAGCAAAACCCTAGAATCCAAAGTTTTGATACCAAATGTTATGGAACCAGCTGAAAAAAAAGATAAAAAAGAAATATCAACACCTTAGAAATCAACGTCTTTGGGGGAAACCCCCTTTAAATCACACAAATGAAAAATTCTTTGATGATACAAATGAAAATACCTCCTTTCTATATATAGGAGTCTAAGTAGTCCCAATATAATCACAACGTACATAACAATAATATTGTAGGGGCAAATTAATAACAATAGTGGGCTTATACGTGGCACAATAATAACAACATGGGGACTACATGAGCACAACAATACCATAAGGGGGTTTCACTAATAACAATAAGGGGCTACACTAGTAGTATAGGGACCTAACAACATCTCTGCGCAAAATACAACTTGAAAATGTTGTAAAACAGGGTACCTACTCAAAAGATCCACATCCTCAACTTCTTTAACTTTGTCACTAGAAATATGTACCACAAATAACACACACCCTTTTCTGTGACTAGGATTTGCTTGCATAACTGTCACTATTCTAACTAATCTTGCCTTCTTCTTACCCTGCAAGACCTTCTATTCTCCATTATTATCTAAGGACAATAGCTTTCTCAGAATGATTGACTTTGGTCCTATGGAGATACCACCAGTCGATAGAAAAATCATGTTATATGAACCCAATGATAATACATTCAAATGTGATGATATAGACATACCATTCAAGTCAAATGTACAAGCTCTTACCCAATGATAAACTCACTTCTTGGTAATGGTAACCAACTTTACTAGCCAAGACACTAAATTTATTTCTTTATTCAAACCACAATTATCCGATAGGTCATGTACATCTATAATTAGATGGAGATTTAATCAAAATAAAAACAACTTGATCAAAATGCATATTGTCCATCACAATAATAGATGCCTAGTGATATGCCTACCTGTTATCCAACATTGCATAGATCCGAGGAACACTCTTTCCAACATCCTTCACTTTTGCAATTCCTAATCATTATCGATCTGCAGTCTACCACCTTAATGCTATCGAAAATCTCTTCTATGATGATCTTTGCCACAAATCCAACAATGTATAGTCTTCCAACCTATACCCTTGTTCTACTTCTTAAACTGAAATCCTTGCCCTTTTTCAAATGCATTGAACTTCTTGTGTAGTTTTGTGTTCTCTTTGTTAACTATGGCCTGAGGCATTGCTTGCTTCTTATCCCGTTTCCCTTTATTGATTGCATTACCTTTCAAGACTCGTTTAGTATCATATCTATGCTTTGATTTCTCATAAAAATACTTTAGCTTCCAGATGGCCTTCTCTAATGATCTAGGATCATCAAACTCAATCCTATCTTGGAATGATATCGATAACCATCTAACAAATCTCTGAATCTTGGCCTTCATGTTCTCTGAGTAATCATGTAATATGAAGAACTTATTCATTGCAAGTAATGATGCTTCTACCTCCTGTGTTTTATTCATTTTCAAATCAAATATTGGTGGCTTTGGTTTCTTAAACTCATCTAGAAAATATCCCCTATCACTCCTCCTATAAGGATGATAATGATGGTTACTGTGATACCTGTTAGAACCAGAACTAGAATAGTACCTGTTTCTATCACCCCTCCTGTTCGAAGTATCCAAGAACATACCATCCCTAATCATGTCATCTCTATATGACCTATTCCCACTATGGGGTCTACTCCCATATGCCCAATTAGTCATCTCCTCCTACCCATAGCTTATATGAAGTTGTCCCTATCTTTGCAAATATGACAAATATTAAAGAATTACTGCATTGAATTCTACTTGTTTCTCCCATGTCTGCATGATTCTATCATTATCTTGTTTGCAACTCCATATCTCTTCCTTCAAACTCCTCAATGTGTCTTTTAAGTCATAAGAGTTCCCAACACCATGTTGCTCATCTCATTCATAGGGAGAATACTTATAGTCTACCATCTTATCAGTCATTTTTTATCTCTACTTCTTGGAAGGTGTGTCATGTCAAGTAAACCAAACCATAAAAGAAAAACAATGTACCATAGTATAGGTTGGGGAGGATATATCATATGCAAGATCGGGAAAATTATCGCAATAGATATATAAACATAATCAAATCAACATATAAGCATATTTTCATCCATTATTCAACTATCAATAATGACTAAGCTAACCACATATCATGACTTCATGCACAATGATCATCATCGAGCCAATGTATGCATAACAACATAGAAATACTGATACACACATAATAGATGCACGACCAACATACAGTCACAAGAAATATATTCAACAACAACACCATATACATTCACATGGCGACACCACTATAATCATGAATGATGTCATACATACGCAACAAGTACATAGACCACAAGCACAAGGACCTATATGCAATTGACATGTACATACAACAACACCTTCATCCAAGGGAAACAAAAACTAGACATCGCCCATGCAGAACAGAACCATGCTCTGTTACCACTTTCTAACACAATCCTCCTAAATCTACCCAAGTAACCATCCAATGAGGGTAAACATGTGACAAAAAGTTACTGTGATATGACTCAAATCCATATATATCAGTTAAGGAAGTGGAACAGATGAAACAAAACCCCCAGGAGCCATCCAACCCATCTATGTGACTAACCCCTGAGAAAAAATAACATTTTGTTTCATTAAAGCCTCATTCACTCCCTTAGCATGGGCATGCATGTGACTAGGAACCTACATTCACTACCACAATAAGGCATACCTGTGCCTAGGGACTTTTCTAGGTAGTTTTCTGCCAGCAACTCCTAATTATATGCCACTGCTGGAAACTTCCAGAAATGAAATGTAACATAAAAATAATGATGCAAATGAAAACACTTGAATAAGGACTTGAATAGAAACCCACTAGCCATGACAAGTATTTCATTAAGCATGTCAAAAATAGGCGTCCTATGGGTTTAAACAACATATTTGAGCGTAGGGGTCTGACACTTATCTAAGAATCTCTAAGAAGCATTATTGCCTCATCACCATAACTGCATTACCATCTATTAAGCCATATATGCATTATACATTCAGTTATTGACCAAAGCATGATGAGAGCCATACATGATCACGGTCGTAAAAATCACTCATAAAAGCATATAACCAACAAAAGTATCATTGATAGAACAAACATATAACTTAGCCACATATAAATAAGTATATTTAATCATAAAATACCAAGGAGAAAGAGCTCTTATTGATGATTGCATAAGCTAACCAAGTATGGGATTTCCACAAACCACGCTACTGTAGAATAGGCCAAACCAAACATTTCTTTCCGCTCATCACCCTCATTCCATATTCCAAGCATGAACGTTAGATATCATAAAACATATCAATCAAAACCATGAAATGCTTTCAAAGGCCAAACCACCCCAACCCTCAATCAATGATTCCACCTCATGGTTAGAAATCACTAACCATGACCAGTTTAGTCTCTACCCAAGTTGTCTAGGGCTCTAGAGCAATTATTCCAACTAGGGCTTCTAGGACTAGTAACTCAACCCGCATTTGCAACTAGGCTTCTAGAGAGTTTGTCCAACAAAGGATTCCAAGAATAGTAGCTCAACCACAAAGGGATTTCATATAGTTTGTCTAACCAAGGCTTCCAGGACTAGTAACTCAACCCTAGATGTTACAGGGCTTCCAGATCGTTTGTCCAACCAAGGCTTCCAGGAACTGATAACTCAACTCACAAGAAAAGGTATAAGAAAACAAACTAGAGAGAAAAAGTAAAACAAAAACACCATGACTATCTAGGAAATGGAATGGATATGAAAAACCACTATCAATCTAAGCAATCCTCCATGCCAATGACAAATCATGATCAAATAATCACATGAATATACCATGCATGCCAAAACTAGCAAGGAAATAAAAAATGAAACTCGGTACCTGTAAGCAACATCCATTGTAGCTATTGATCCTAATGTCCTCTTGTGTTTTCCTACTTTTCCTTTCCCTTCTTACTCCAAATCCAAAGTATGCAGCACTCAACCAAGAGTGCTCCAAGAAAAACCTAAGTGTCGAAGAGTACGAGAGAGAGAGAGAGAGAGAATAGAATGCGAGCTCAAAAAATAGACTGACAAAAGTCTGTGAACTAATCCTTAGAAGAATTTTTATTAATGAGGCCTCTAATTTCTTCATTTTTCCATTATTTTCCTTCATTTTCCTCCTCACATGCAAGTTATGACCTTTCACGTTCCTTTTTTCCTAATGTCCATTATTTTGATAAATAAATGCCAATAAATGCCATTTTTCCTTTCCGAATCCTTTGCCATTTCCTTTTCCAACTTCCTTAGCTATTAATAAACCAAAGTGACACCGCACTAGAATTTGTTTCCCACCATCGAACTTGGAATCTGTGCCCCATGACCAATGTCTTGTTTTACCTTTATTAATTCTTACATGGATTTTTGACCAAGACTATTACAAAAACAATCACACCTTGAAACGATAACAAAACAACACTTGTAAAAGTTGAAGAAATTGAACTGAAAACATGCGAGAGTGAAGAGAACACAAGTATGAAACTTGGTAAGGAAAAAGCAAGCAAAAGTGATAGATGTGAAAGTGAAAGTGACAATTGTGAACATAGAGGCATGCAAAAGAAACAATTGAGAACACTGAGAGAAATAGAAGTAAAATCAGAACCAAGGTGAGGGAGACTGTCAACAAAAGTGCACACCAACTATTGGCATGACTTGAACACCATACAAACATCATCCTGATGGACACAACAATTCTTGTTCAAGCTTGCATGAAGGAAGTGTTCTCATGAACTCATCAAAGACTAAGCATGTGTGTGTAAATGAGTTGACAGTTAAAACTTGGAAGAAGGCTTAAATCTTTTACGAAATATCAAATGACCATGGAGTGGCCATAGGTTGAAAGACTGTAAGATTCTCAATAGGCTCCAAAATTAAAGTGTGGGAAAATTTTTGGAGGGTGTTGTTCGTAGCGACAACAAATCCTATTAGCATCAAACAAACAAGTGATGAGCACATAGATATACCCATGCTAGCATGAAATCGGTCAATGAGGACAAACATTGGGAAAATAAGAAATCTTGATGCGAGCTTGATCTTGGATACAAGGATTTCATATTTATTTCATTTCATACCTTTATGTGAATTAGAGTACATATATGTATATGATGTGTCCATTGTAACATGTTTCACATGAAAACTAGTAATAGGTAGTGATTATATAGGGAAGCAAGAAATATTGTGTTAAATGAAATTGACAATGTCGCTAATTAAGAAAGAATTTTAAAGTAAAAAACAGAAATGGCTAGCAGAGTGATGAAAGAATCTATTTGGAGTGATACAATTAACTCACTTTCTCATATCGATAGGAACTTTCACTGGTTGACTTCATATTAGTAGTATTTGGAAAGAGCAGAGTGTGCAAATAAATTTTATTGATTGCTTGAAGAGAACATACATTGGATGAAGAAATAAAGGAAATTACTATAAGAATAATATAGTTTCTAGACCTATGATTATTGCGATATCATCCATATAATTATCACTAACCCATAACCTATATCACTTAGACAGATAGATAATTGGGTTAGGCACATCAGGAATAGTTATTTCTAAAGTTGTAGTGAACAACTCTTATCATTTGATGAGGCTAAAACTAAGTGAAAAATGTGTAAGTCATATTATTTTAGTTTTGTAACTGGTCAATATTATCGATCTATCACTAGGTAGAAAACAACCTCTCCTGTGGTTGCCTTTCTGGCCCATGTGGGAATATGTTCTTTAAGTCAGTCCGCAAGCAAAACGTTTTTTGTTGCACTTTTGACAATTTATCTTTGTGGGATGTGTTTGAAAGTTGGGAGTATTTTTCAAGCTTCTTTTTCCTTACATAAACATTGATCTCTAAATATGGAATCACATAAGATCACATCTTCGACTTTGAATTGTGTTTGAATGGGATGTATACCTATCATATGAAAAGGATGAAATGCTTAACATAAGGACATTAGGATACAATATGAATTCACTATTGATGACAGATTAGGGTTCAGGAAGTAGCTTATCATGGCAAGGAAATAAGTCTATCTCACACTTTGTAGTATAATGTTCCTTATTATCGATAACTAATACAAGTTGGAGATGCCATCCAGGCTCAATTGGAAATCAAGATGTCATCTTATCTGATTTTTGCAAGAAATCGTGAATGTAAAAGAATGTTGAGGCTTCAACAATCATGATTGTTGCTTTCATATGCTATGAGTATTTTTAAATCTTGAATAATTTTCCATGAGTTAAGCTAGTTTTTGGTTACATTTTATCAAATGCGGAGCCTCTCATTATCACGTCAACGAGAAATGTGAGAGATACAAAATTGTTTTGCAAAAGGTGCATAAGTGCAGGTAGATACACATAAACCAAACTTTTCAGGCCCCAAACTCTAACAAGCCCAAACAACTAATTAATTAATTAATATATATTATTCTGTGATAGGGAGTTGTTCGAAAGAAGTGTGGGGAAGGGACATTTATGCACAACTACATTTTGTGTAACACTTTTTCTATACATTCATGAATTCTTTTTAAATGGGGTTAACGTTTCAACTTTAGCAAGTTTCTTCCACACATTTTGATTTTACATAACAATTTCCCGATATATTTATTTAGGGGTAAGTAGTGGGTTGACAAGTTTATTTTTCACTTTCATTTTGTGCAACATATTTTCTATATATTCATAAATTCTTTCTACACGATATTAGTTTTTCAACTAAATTTGATTCAGGTTTAAGTAGTATCGAGTAAGTTGATACTAGATGGTGTAATTTTGAGCAAAGAAGAAATATGGTTGACATATAAGTGAGAGAAGAAATTTCCAATAATTGTTGAATGTTGTATGCTTTTTTGAGGTTTTTGATATCGAATGGATTGTAATGTTCATTTCTGTTTGCATTGAAATTTTTGAATTTTCTAGTGTCTAATATCTTAGCACTTTTGTTACCAAAATCAATTGACTTCAACACATTTAACATAAAGCTAATGGAATGAAATATTAATTCATTGTTGTTGGAAAATCATTATGTAGGTGTGAGGTCGTGGAGGAAAATTAGGGTTCAATATTTTCAATTATAGATGTAGTCAGGGAATAATTTAGCGTATCACAATAGAATTTTGTCAAGTATTTCATATTATGATCAGTCAATTCTTGTCTATGTTCAAAAGTTTAGGTTTTTAGTTACATTGTATCTAATGTTTCTTGTTATTAATAGCTAACAAAATCTTGAGATGCCACTGAGGTTGAATTTTAATTTAAGAATTTACTTTCAATGAAATCATGAATTTGAGTGACAATCACCGCTTCAAAAATCACAAGCCTTACTTTCATATGCTATGAGTATTCACAACCAAGATACATGTAAACCAAACTTTTCATTACACAAATTTTAACAAGTGAAAATGGATAGCTAATTGATTAATATGTAGTGTTGTGTGGGAAGGAGGTGTATGAAATAAATGTGCAGGGGGGTTGTATGCAGAGCTACACATATTCTGAAAGGAAATTTTTTTCCATTCTCCATTCAATCGGCTTGAACATGTTCTGGCTATCGGCCTTCACCCTAATTTTCAAAGTTGTGTATCATGTTATTTTAAAATCAAATTTGGTTCATTTTTTTTGTATTATAATATCAAATAAAATGATTTGAAATCGACATACTTGTGAGGAAGAGATTAGCCATCAAGTTGGTTCATGGTAGAGGTAGTTGAGCACGTATCGACACAGTATTTATTTGTAGTTGTCGTTGTACAATTTTCTATTTATAGTTATTATTGAAAGTCTCTAAGCTAATTGTCATGATCATAAATAAGTCATATTTATTTTATATCATAACTTTTTGTCCCTTATGACACAGATATTGATGATATCAAAGAAGGAGACAAGTACAGAGTGAATGGACAAGAGGGTTTCGAAATTTCAATATTTATTTCCATTACTTCCTATAAATGTTGGCTTTGGTATCTTTAATTGATATTTAGTGAGAGTGTTGTGTGTAACTATTTTCACATGAAAATTAGTAACAATTGGTGATTGTGAAGGGAACACATAAATGTATAGTTAAATGAGATTGAGAATGTTGTTGATTCACATAATATTTTTTAGTACAAAGAAGAAATGCCTAGTAGAGGAAGGAAATAAGTTATTTGCACTGATACAATTAACTCACTATCTTATATCAATGAGAACTTTCACTTGTCGACTATGTATGAGTAGTTTGTGAATCTATCATTGGAAGATAAAAAAACAACAAGATTTTGACTAGTGGATTGGTGAATGTTGCAGGTGTTCCAGAAGTCTGTGATTTTAATGAAATTATGTTCGCAAATAATTTTGATTCAAGAGAAAGAACAATTGTTCTTATAGTGAAGAAGATTCCTTGAATCCTAAGGCATTTGGATGGATATCCAGGCTACCTAAATTGAATAAGTGTTTAAAATTTTTCAAAGTAGATTGTTTCCTCATGTCAAAAGCAGGAGGGGTTAGCATTATTCAATAATTCATTTCCCTAACTTGTCAGGCTCCTCTCGATCTTTCTCTCCTAGATATTTATTTCTTTACACAACTTTTTAGGACTTATGTTGGCTTTGTGCTCACGTGATGGGTGAAGAAACTAAAATAAATTTCTTAAAATGAATTCTCTATCTCCTTTGTCACTCGTACAAAAAAGTTCTATATTCAACTACATCAATGTCATTTGTGATGAATTAGCTTTTCAATCCTTTAATTTTTTTAGGAGCAATAGATTCTTTATGATGGTGTATCTGCTAAAAACCCTCTTGTCAGGGCATGTGTTTGACGACTTAGACTATAATCCTAGATTCAATTTTAATGAAGAACCAATGTGGTTCTAGTATCCCATGACATGAAAGCACAAAAATTCTTTAATTTTTTGAATAATTCAAGATGTATTTGTAGAGAAAGTTGATTACATGATTACTAGCCAAGAGGCTTGTCAATACTGCATAATCCCAAATTTTCTTGTGGAAAATGGGTGCATGAAGAAAGAGAAAGTAATACGGTAATTCAAATTTATCATTTTGAAGATAAGCCATTACTATTGCCAAAATTTCTTATAGATATGTATTTTGTTGTTGATGTTTACGAGAAATACCATTGTTGGCTAGTTATATTTGAATGTAAAAAGAGAAAAAAAATATTTCTTTGTCGTTTGCTATTGGAGAAATCAATGTGAAGAATATGGATCATGCTATGGATCTTACAAAGGATTTATATCATTTCAAGTGAGGGTGAATCTGTCAAAGCCTTTGATCCATAACATCTATTTAGCATATACCTAGATACTTTTTGGTACCAAAACTTATTTCCAAGAGTTAAAGACAAAATAAAAGAAAGTCAATGGACCAACAAAAAATCAAGAGTTTCTAACAGATAGTAAAAATGTTATTAAATAAAATAGTGTCATCACTTGAGGAAGATACTAGAAAATATGTACATATCCTACGCAACAATCTCAATATTTCACATGTGATACTATCTAGAGTTCATCTTCCCATCGAAGAAAGAAAAAATCTACTACAAGTGTAAGAATGGTTGATGATGGCAAATCAGGTGGTGGATGTGGTGAAGAGTCTTCGTAGATATTCACTCATACAACTCCACCATATGTGCAAAGTAATTTATTCAAATTTTAAAATATATACTGTGCGGAGTGAAGAGGAAGATAACTCGACTCGATATAGTCCCTACTCTTTATAATTCTTTGATATATACTTCACACAATCTTTCTCTTGCACCTCTCACACACCCTTTCTCTGCATAGAAAATAGTAGTAGATTGATATTAAATTAATATATAATGGCTTCCTCCAAATATATCTTCACCTCCAACCCCTCACTTACATAAGGGAATTAAAGCTCCTTCTATTATTATTTGTATTAATTCAAACCTGATGTTTTATCTGTCTTAATGCTACGATTAACTAAAACTCCCCTTCCAATAACTACAAGTTTTTTAATAATTTATTCGAGGAATTAGTGCATATTTAGGACATCATTTGAGTGCTTGGTAGCATTATATTTACTATCTTTTTTCACTACCAACAAATGTTTTACTATCAAAATAGAGTGAACAAACCCTCGTATTGATGTTCCCCAAATACTAAGTGCATCAGTGATTTCATATTTGTGAATTAAGCACCTAGTATCCAATAAATGTAGTGTGTTTTTAATCCATGTGAGGAAGAAGTGTTGTGCAAGAGAAATGGTATGCAGAGCAAGCAACACAAACGTTTTTCACAATGTTCCACACTTTCACATTCATTCTCCCTATGCACAATCCTTCCATACACTTCTATTCCAAATAATACAACACATAAATAAATTAATTTAGCAATTTTGTCTTGTTAAAGTTTGGGGCATGAAAAGTTTTGTTTATGTGTGGATTGGATGTAGAATAAGTGTAGGTGATTAACTGTCTCTATGACTCAATTTTGTATCTTCAAATGATATGGTTTCTACCAATTCATGCTACGCTAAAAACTAAGATTTAAAAACTATTATTATTTTTTTATAATTTTTTAATTTTAGTATATCATTTAGATTTTTAGTGTGTGATGGTTGTTCAAAGAAACTAACATAAACCTTCCCCCTTTGCACATAAATATCATATATTTTGGTGTATCAAGAAAGGGTGTGTGGTGAAAGGGTTTGCAGATGAGTTTGTGTCCCTTTCTCTACACATGGATTCCACACACACACCTTTTGTTACACTCACCACACACAATTTCTACTGCACTCCTCACACAAATTTAATCCACACACCAAAACATATCTTATTATCCTCATTTCTTATCTTGTCTATGTAACTTTGTAGAATTTCATATTCCTAAAAAGATATCTCAACAACAATTCAAATCATTTGATCATGCTAATGGGGAGGTCAAAGGATTATGTTGGGAAATAGATTGCAACTTGATCCAGGAATGATCAACAAGAGGTCAAGTCTAGAATCAATATATACTATTATGGGAAATAAAAATTTGAGAGTGGGTATACTTACTAAATCCATAATATATATTAATGTAAATACTTTAGCTTTTGAATGTCCAAGGATTCTAAGAAATGAATCTTGCTATATTAGTTCACACAGAGGGAGAATTAAGATATTGAACCATCTGCATAAGTCTCCCTAACACAAGATGTTAGGTCCCTATAATACTAGTGATGCCCCCATTAATATTGTAGTTGTATCCCTTGTTAATATTGTTGTGCCCATATTGTCCCAATATTGTTATTACTGTGCCCCATAGAATCCCTCTATTGTTATTTTTTTGCGTTTATAATATTATTGTTAGGTCGGCTTGGTTATATTGTGACCCATTAGACTCCTATGTATAGAAAGGAGGTTTTGTCATTTGAATCATTCCAGAATTTTTCAATGGTGTAATGTAAAGGAGGTTTCCCTGTCGAACAGGCTTATTTCTAAGGCGTTGATCTATATTTTCTATCTTTTTGTGAGCTGGTTTCATAACACAAGAATGCATTGAACATACCTTGAGTGAAATACATTGAGTATTAACAAGAAATGTTAGAGTTTTAAATCTTTTATCAGAAATGAATCAATAAACTAATTAGTACTTTTGGTTTATTAATGTGTGTGATGAAGAAGTGTTGTGTGAGAAAATGGGTGTGTGAATCAAGGCGCAAAAACATTTTTCTGCAATGCCTTGTATCTCTGCAAACATTTCCACACGTTACATATTAATCAATTAATTAGAAATTTGGGTTTATTAAAGTTTGGAGCATGAAAATTTTGGGTTACATGAATACTAAGTGCATTTGTGATTTCACATTTGTTAATTAAGTAGTTATATTAATTGAAGTATCTTTTAATGTGTATGAGGAATAATTGTTGCATGAGAAAATGACTGTTTGGAGTAAGGAACAAAACATTTGTTTTGAAATGTTCCATTCCTCCACATACATTCTTGCAAGCTACATATTAACAAATTAATTAGTGATTTTTGATGTAAACGTGGCAACATTTGAATTCTTCATAGTGTTTCCTCTCAAACATTGTGTAATGCTCATTGATTCATCAAGCTTCATAACTAGTATCAATTCTAGCATACTGAAATGATTAAATTTAAAGAAAGTTAAATGAAAATAAAGAAAAAATAATATGTGGATGCCATAATAGGAAAAGGGAAACCTGAAATAATCAAGAAGATTGGAAGCATTGGTAAATGAAGCTAACATTAGTTTATGCAAGAATGATTACTTTGTCGAGAATAACTTGAAAATATATTATCAGACTCACTCTTACCAGAATTATTATCTAGTAGGTGATTAGAAAAAAAAGATTACAAATTGTGAAAGATTGCTTCACTACCAAAAAAGGATAATAAACATAGATCGACAACAATTTTAGGATCAATACACAACCGATAGTCATTAATTATGAGTGGTAATTATCAAACAATATTATTTGGTCCTCAGCTTGGTGATGGAGGAGGATGGAGAATACAATGTACATGTTTCTCCATGTCAGACAATATTCCTTCAAAGCAATAAACTTCTTCCTATAAATGCCCCTCACTGCTTTATAGATTTGCTGATGTGTCCTGCATCTGCCACTGGTTGAATTGGAGATCATTTATGAATGATATGATCATGTCATGTATAAATTCCTTGTAGATTCAAACTGTTTATGTATTTTGTGAGAACAAAAGACTTGAATCCACGCTACTCATTAGCAGAAACACTTAATCACTCAAGAAATCACAAAAGATGAGACAAGATTCAATCACATATGCTCAGAGATTTATCTAAGGGGAAATCTTGTTGCTCAAAATCCCTTCTTATCTATATATTGCATTAGATTATAAAAATAGAGAAGAAAATAATTTAGAGAAAATTTCAGCCTAAAAGTGGCCTCCTAAGGAAAAATAATAAAACAATATTTAAAACAATAAAATTAATACTTATGATTTTTGGAGGGAAAAGAACAAAAATACTTGTTTTAATTATATTTTTGGCTTATATTCTTATCTGTTTACCCAAATTTCAAGTGTATACATGCGTTAGATGAGAAATTAAATTCCACATCCAATAAATACCCATTATGCATACTTTTTAGAAGACCCACAATGATAAAAATTGAATATAAATAAAAAAGCATCTTCATCATGATTTTTTAATGTATCTTCAATATTTTATCAAATTCCAGTCTTCTAAAAGGTATGAATAATGGGCACTCATTGGATGTGGAATTCAAAATATTTATATGTACCTCTTTTTAAATTTAAATGATTTTGATTGGTTTACATATTACAACATGGAAATTACAGGAAAATTTCATGGGAACTTTTACGCTGAAATTTCCTCTAATGCAATGCTTGTTCAACCTGAACAATCTCTGCACAAGTACAATCTATCTCACTGGGTCCCAAGTTGACTCTGGCCAATGCTTACAAATTTTTGCTTCCTGCCAAGATCCTAGTTCCTTGCACTGTTTCTTAAGGAATTATCCCCCTATTAATTAGGGAAATCCTTATCCTAAATTGCACAATCCCTATAGGCCCTTATTTGACAACATGCACCACCTGTACAAGTCGAAAATTTATACAACTTAGTACACTTCCTTGAACTCCAATATCAACTAGGTAACTTGAATTTAATGCATGCATGAGTTAACTGTGGTTGATTTATTAGCTAATTGGTTGAACACTTGAAGCTTCACACCATTACTAGACTTTCTACTATTTCTGCTAACAGTTGGAACTAGTTTAACTAACATTAACTCAGTTTAACTAAATTAAACTATTACAACACAAATTAAGCTCAACGTAGGCTCCCAAAATTTATGAACCACTCTACATGACTCATGTTTGGTCCTCAACTGGATTAATTGATCCAACTAAGTGAAATTAACTTATTTAACTCATTCTCATTGTCTTGTGACGTGGAATTACAATTTTCTCCTAATTTAATTGAAAAGAAAACTAAATCAAGTTTTTCTTGTTGTCATTTTCAACACTCCATCTCAATAAGAAATGGATTATCTGCTACCGTGATCGTGCCTATATGGAACTAAAATTTTCATTTTGACAATTTCTTTGTCAAAATATCTACATGCTATTCCTCTGTAGGAATGTACTCCAACAACATGATTCTCCTCTACACAGAATCTCATAGATGGTGATACCAGATGATGATATGCTTGGATTGATCATGAGAAAATGGATTCTGATAGAGTTTGATACAACTTTGGTTGTCACAGTAAATCATTGTAGGATCCATCATCTGACCAAACAACCCAACAAGAATCTTCCTCATCTAGATAACTTCGTAAGCTGCTTGACTAACAACCATTTACTATGCTCCTATTGAATTGAGTGCAATTGATCTATGCTTCTTGTTGTAGCAAGAAATTGTTGTTGACCCAATACTGAAGATGCCTCCTGATGTGCTCTTCCCATCTGATGGACTACCAACCCAATCTGCATCTGTGAAGCCTTACAACATCACTCCCTCTATTTTTCCATACAAAATACCAAATTGAGTGGTGCCTCTGAGGTATCTCAACACATGTTTGGTTGCCTTCGAATACAGTTTGTTTAGCTTAACCATTTCTTGTCTAAGTTGGTTAACTACATAACACAATTATGGTCATGTGTTAACCAAATACATAATTGAACCCACAAACTTCCTATAAAAGGTAGCCTCCACTACTTCACCTAAAGTAGCATCTTCTTCCGTCAAATTCCCTACTAGAGGAGTCTCATTGGGTTTGTTGCTCTCCATGCAAAACTTCTCTAGTATTTTTTTGACATAATTTCCCTTAGAGACAAAAATTTACCCATCTCCTTTCCATACTTCCATACCAAGGAAAAAATGCATGAGCCCTAGGTCCTTCATCCCGAATTCTCTTGCAATATCCGCTTTGAAAGATTTGAGAAACTTCTCACCACCTATTAGAATTAAATCATCGACATATAATACTAGAATATTTAATTTATCTTCAACCACAATATGGTTAAGGTTTTCATCTGCTTCACTTTTGGTGAATCCCAACCTAGTGAAATAACTATCGATCCTGGTGTAGCAAGCATGGCATGCTTTTTTCAATCCATACAATGCTCGCTTGATTCTGCATACATGTGAATCTCTATCGAAGGTCTCAAATCGTTCAGGCTGCTCAATGTACACCTCTTCCTCAATCAATCCATTGAGGAATTTTATCTTCACATCCATTTGATGTATCTTCCATCCCATTTACACTGCAAGTGTTAGAATCAATATGATAGAAGGGTACCTTGGTACTGGAGAAAATGTCTCTGCGTAATTGATTTCCTTCACCTGAGAGAACCCCTTGGAAACAAATCTACATTTGTGTTTCTCGATGTTTCTATCTGGCGCTTGCATCACTTTGTAGATCCACCTCAAACCTACCACTGACTTGTTCTCTAGTCTTGGGAAAACATCACAAACATTGTTTCTGACTATGGAATCATATTCCTCTACCATGGCGTCAACCCAGACTAGATTTTGAATGGCTTCCTCGAATGAGGATGGTTTTATCTCTACTAGCTCACTCATTAGATCCATGTACCTCTTATACCAATCTCGTGACCTCCTATTCTTGTTCTATGATGTGGTTTCTCCCACATTCTCTATAACATCATGCAATAATCGGTCATCTTGCTTGGTGTGCTTCCTTCCATATATGGATGTCTCTACATGAGTGAGTGCTTCCATTCTCTGCTCCTCTGCTTGTGAATGCTCCATACAATCTCGATGTTCCTCCTTTGGGGAGAAAATCTTCTCATATGAATGTAGTTGAAGCTCCCTCTCAAGGGAACATCTCATGGCATTATCTTCATCGAAAATCACATCTCTAAGAACAAATTTCATCCTGTGATATGATAGGTACGCCTGATAGTTGTGAGGTGTATCATTGTAGCCCACGAATATGCCCAACTTAGTTGTTGGCTCTAGTTTTTCCTTGCATCCTTACTAACATGACAGTAAACTGATGAACCAAAGATCTTGAAGTGTGACACATCTGGTTCTTCCCTAAAAAATAATCTTCTGGTGTACTCATCTTGATAATTTGACGAGGACTCCTGTTCTGCACATATATAGTTGTGTTGCAAGCTTCATCCCACAAGTGCAATGGAAGGCCCTAATCCTATAACATCACCTATGAATCCCCCACAATACTCATGTTCTAACTGTCAACCACCCCATTATGATGTGGGCTATGAGGTGTTATTAACTCATGTTGAATGCCTTCTGATGTAGAGAATTTATTGAACTCATTAGACACATATTCACCACTGTTATCACTCCTGAGAGGATTCACTTTTTTTCCAGTGCTTTTCTCATAAATTTCTTTAAATTCAAAAAAATTGGAGAATTTCTAGTCTTTATTTTGCATGAAGAAAATCAAGCACTTATGTGAGAGATCATCTACAAATATCACATTATACCTGTGATTGGATGTGGGGAATCTCGTGAAAGGTCTACATACATCTGAGTAAAATCTTTTACGAACTATTTTCCTTATAATGAAAGGTGGGTTTGGTGTACTTCCCTAGCGCACATCCTTTTCATGTATCTCGCTGCTCTAGTGAAACCTTTGGAAGTCAAGTAGAAATCTATTGGGTGATCTTCAAAGCTCCATGGTGAAAATGGCCAAGTCTCCTATGCCATAATTCACTGATGTCTTGGCTCTACACCTTCTCTTCTTTCTTTCTGAAGGGAGCACAATCTTCTACATCCAATTTGTATAGGTTGTTCACCTAAACACTAATCCGCTTCACTTGTCTCATGCAGATATGACTAAGGAAATCCTTTCCTTTAATAAATATCACATCGTAGCCATGGCATTCCAACATAGATATTGAAAATAAAGTATTCTTTAGACCCAAAACATACATGACATATTTTAATGTCAGAGGAGAATGGGACTCCCTCTGAAAAGTAACTGTATTGATATCGGTTTTGTTATACCTTCCATCATCTCCCATATCAATGTGAATCTAGAGTTACTTCTCCTCCAAGTCACTAATTTTTTTGTTTCCCATCATATGGAATGAGGCTCCACTATACAAATACTACACACTACCCATTACCGAAATCACCATGCATGAAATGAGTGTGAAATCCAACTCAAATTATAAAGCTAGATTTTCACCTACCGCTCCTCTTGAGGGTTTGTTTATAGCCTTCTTGTGTTGACACTTCATGGCATAGTGCCCCAGCTCATGACAATAAAAACATTTAATCTTTGATAAGTCTTTCTTCTTTCCTGCCTGACCAGAATCTCCTTTGGATTGGGATTTCTTGCCTTTCGCTTTCTTTTCCTTTCTAGCCAAGGCACGGTGCTCCTCATCATCATGCTTGGATATGGTTCCATCTTTGGTGTTCTCCCTTATCTCTTCCTGCACCAAGTTGGACCATAATCACTCCCAATTTGGTAGATTCTCCCTCCTATTTAGTGAATCCAAATAGTTGTGCCAACTCCTAGGAAGTGCTCGAAGTGCTAGGCTTACCAGATCATCTCCAACAACTATAATACCAACACTCCCAGGTTTATCCTAATATTTGGTGAACTTGCTCAGGTACTATGCTATTGTGTCACCCTTCTCCATCTTGATCTTGCAAAGCTTGTCCTTCAGTGCCAGCTTCCTATGGTCAATATTGTTCTTAAATAAGTCTCTCAAGGGTTTCCACATTAGATATTGGGTATCCTTCCAATGGAGATTCGAGACAATATGATATCAAACTCCTTATAATATGATCATCCTTTCCTTTTCTGCACATTTCTTCCACTCTACCAGATATTGAGCATCAATTGTCCAAGGATTTGAAATATCACTGTCTATGAATTCCTTCAACACACTATCTTCCAATACTACCTCCATCCTGTCCGTCCAAGCAATATAGTTTGAACTACCCTCAATGGCATACTCAACTCTCAATCCATAGGACAACATCCTGCTAGTTTTGAAGAATGATCCTACAATTTCTATTTACCTATAAGGAAAAACTTGAATTATTCTCTTCTATTATGATCCATGGTTTGACACTATGTAGAAATTCCTTCTATATTCAAACTGCTTAGGTAATTTTCTACAACAAAAGACTTTAATCTACTCTACTCATCAGTAGAAACAATTATTTGATCATGAAATAAAAAAACATAGGACAAGATTCAATCACATATACTCATAGATTTATCTAAGCAGAAAGCTTCTTACTCAAAACCCCTTCCTATTTGTATATTGAACTAGATTAGAAAAATAAAATCTCTACACAAGTAAAATCTATCTTAGTACCTCACAAGCTGACTCTGGCGAATACTTAGCCAATTTTTCTGCCTTCCAACCTCCTATTCCCTTGGGCTTTTTCTTAAGGAATTAGCTCCATATTAATTAGGGAAATCCCCATCCTAAATTGCGTAATGCCTATAGGCCCTTCTCTCACTGCATGCACCACTTTTATAGTTTTGAAAATTATACAATTGATAGTACACTGCTCTTGAACTCCAATCTACATTGTGTAACCCAAATTTCATTCATCCATGAGTTAATTATGATTGATTTATTAGTTAACTGGTTGAACACATGAAGTTGTAGCCCACTGCTAGACCTTCTACTAGTTCCTCCAATAGTTGGAACTAGTTTAACTCACATTAACTCATTTTAATTGAATTTAACTATTACAACTCAAATTAAACTCAACCTATGCTCCTAAAATTTAGGAACCACTCTACATGACTCAATTTAGGCCCTCGACATGAATTAATTCAACCAACTAAGTGAAATTAACTTAGTTAACTCATTCTCATTGTCTTGTGATGCGGAATTACAATTTTCTCCTAATTTAATTCAAGGGAATATTAAATTAGGATTTTCTTGTTGCCATTTTCAACACTCACTCTAAACAAGAAATGGATTATATTCTACCCCAATCTCACCTCTATGGAACTTGAATTTTCATTTTGAGAATTCCTTTGTCAAAATACATGCATCATGTTCCTCAATAGGATTTTACTTCAACAACATGATTCTCCTTTGCACACAATCTCATAGATGATGATAGCGGATGTCGATATGCTTAGATTGATGATGAAAAATATAATGCGCAAAAGCATAGACATATTGGTAGGGACAATTAATTCGCCATCGGAGCATAGAAGCATTCCACCTTACCATGTTATCAATTTGGGAATTTGTAAAAGGGTTGGTGCATAGTTCTCGTCATGCCCTCCTATGAACAACATAATAACAATATTGTCATACTTCCATAATAAATAACATTTAATTCCCATGGGTAACATTTATCTATATACCTACTTTTAATTCTTTGTCTATACCCTACATTAGTGTAGATCGTCACTGATTTAGCCCTTGCCCTACTCCAATTGTAAAAAATTAGTTTCCCCATGTTTCCGTAAACCAAAAAACATTTTCCTAATTTAATTTTCATAGCTCTCTATTTCTTACCCCTTTTTTGTTCCATTCACCATGTCTCGTATGATATCATTTATGTAATTGTCATCACATTATTTTAATAATGAAATGGTTATGCCTCACATTGCAATTTGTGGACCGTAACGATCAGGGACTGTAAAGGAAACAAAATAAAAGCTTCCTACACACTCTACACAAAATTACCTCTCCTAATTACCTCCATTTATATAATTGATTGGATTTCATTTATATGTTTTGGGTTCTTCGCAAAATTTATTTCTCTCATTTTAAAATATTTTTGTAAATTAATTTGCATATTTCTATATTTCTTACATGTTTTTTTTTTTTGCCATGTCTCTTGCGATATCTTCTTTTAAATTTTTTCTTAAATTATTTTAATAATGAAATTGTTATGCCTCACATTACATTTTGTATTTTTTGCCATGTCTCTTGCAATATCTTCTTTTTAAAATTTTCTTAAATTATTTTAATAATGAAATTGTTAATGCTTCACATTCCAATTGGTATAGTGCAAGAAAACAAAACCATCGAGGAAACACAATAAAAACTTCCTCCACACTCTGCACGTACTATTCTCATGTTCTATTTTTTTTTTCAAAAATTTAATGATACAATTTATCAAACAATTTATTTCTTTAATTAAATAAATTGTTTTAAGATAATGAAATAAATATGTTTTTGAAACTAATGATGAATTTTTTTGTGCATTTCAACATTCCTTTCAATTCACGATAACCCAATAACATAATTGAACTTCTTTTATCAATTTTCTATTTCCAAGGTTGAATATGCTTGATAATTATACATGTTGTTCTAGTTTCATTTCTTTCAATGCTTATGGAAACAATTCCAATGGAAAGACCATAATTAATTCACAATTATTATATTTCTATAATCATTGTAAATTTAAATATTGACATAAATACATATAACACAATTAGTAAATAGTAAGTAGATTATATGCAATTAGAACAAAGGCCATAATTCATGAAATTTGGACAAATTAAAGTTGATGCTTTATGACATTCAATGTGATTCTGTCTAAGTAACTGGTGTAGCAGATATAAATCTACCCGCATGCTTCTAAGACAATATCATTCAAGCAATCATCATGATTACATTGCTTCATAAACCTCTCTTCATATGTACATAACCTAAGTAAACACAAATCTCACATTGAGTCCTTTACACATACGTATTTTTCCCAAGAAATCTTAGAGTTGTTGTCACCGAATTCGTTAATTTCTTACCTTTAATGGCTACTAACTTTGAGAATTGAAAAAACTACAATCAAAATTAGTTTCCTCTTTTTGTATTTCGTTACATAGGTCTCTCAACTTCTTCATCATCCTTGTTCACAACAAGACGATAACTAAACAGTTAAGATAAACAATACTATAAATTTTATTTCCATAAAGACTACATCTATAAGCTATGAGTTTCTCAAAGACGTCAATTCAATTGTTGCTTCATTCCTTCATTTATATTAAAGTTTTTCTTTTGATATCATAAATATTATGGGTTTACTAAGTGATGTATATTGTGCCATGTTTGTTTTTGCAACGCTAAAAGAAGATTACTTAAACTTCATCCTCCATTTCATTTCTAACTTATAAACAAGGGTCCATATTTAATTGGCCTTTGTTCGCTTGTTCTTTCTAGCCTGTATAACATTTAGACAAGAGGAAGCTATTACAAGTTCTTATTGTAAACAACGTAACAACATGACAACTTTGAAGCACAAATAAACAAGAACCCAGAAAGATAAACCACTAGAAAAATTCAATGGCCTTGAATTCGCATAAGCTCTAAATATATAATGACTTTACCATTACTCTACTATGAACACTAATGATTTTGATACTACTTTCTGCTAAGGTTTGGAAAGATATAATCGAATTAATACTTAGCTAAGTTTTCAATATGTGCTAATTTGTGTTGTGGGAAGTTGATATGTTGGGAGGGGTAACTTCTGTCACACATATTTCTCTTCCATAAATCCTTATAGTTTGCTACAATATATACTAGTTACAAAGCCATATTTATGCATTGATTCATTGAATAAATTCCAAAAATACTATTTTAAAATATTGATGGATACAATATTCTTGATTTGTTAACTGTAGGTAATCATTACACAATGCATTAGGGTAAACAATATTAAGCATTGGAACAATGTCTTGATTTCACATCGATTCATTGAATAAAGTTAAGTCTTAATTAATTTCTCTTATATCTACTAATTTGTACCATGGGAGGTTCATTGAATCTATCTTACATTTTGCCAAAATATTGCTAGAAAATGAGGCAATGTGAAAAAACGTTTACGAATGGGATCCACATATCATTTCAATCTACTATAATGGATATTGGTTTTCGAGCCTTGCGCATCTTCTTAACTTGTCTACAAGCAATACATGTTATTAAGCACTCAAATAATGTGTTGATTATACATAGACTAACCGAATAAATGTTGAAAATACTATTTCATAGTATCCACAAATATTATCCTCTTGATACGCTTCTAATGAAAAATGCATGACTATATACAATATGGAAATTTTGAGGTCTAAAATGGGCCTCCTAAGAAAATTCGTAAAATAGTATTAAAAGTAACAAAAAAAGAGTTTTGAATTTTTAAAGGAAAATAAAGAAAAATGTTGTTTTTGTATATTTTCAACTAATACTATTATATATTTACTCAAATGGCAAGTGTAGTTAGGATTTGGATGAATAATAAAATTAAACATAAAAGGAGTATCCACTTGTGCATGATTTTGAATAGATCCACATTGAAAAAAAATGAAAATATATGAAAAAACATGTTTCTTTCAAGAAACATGTTTTCTTCATATATTTTCACTTTTTCTTGATGTGGGGATATGAAAAAGTAATGAAAATGGACACTCTCAAAATGTGCAATGTCATTCCACATCCAAGGATTTCCTATACTTGAAATTTGAGTAAACCTATAAGGACAGAAGTCAAAAGGATGATTTAAAATATATTTTCCTTCTTTTTCCTCCAACAATATTTACCTCTAGGGATGACACGATCATCTTGAATCCTATTAGTTCTCTAAAAGTTTTTTTTTTAGTACTTTTATTCTTTAGCCTCATTTTTATCTCAAATCTCTCCTAATTACCTCCATTTATATAATTGATTGGATTTCATTTAGATGTTTTGGGTTCTTCCCAAAAATTCTTTCTCTCGTTTTAAAATATTTTCATAGATTAATTTGCATATTTCTATATTTCTTGCATGTTTTCTGATTTTTTTTCCATGTCTCTTGTGATATCTTCTTATCAAATTTTTCTTAAATTATTATGCCTCACATTCCAATTTGTATAGTGCAAGAAAATAGAATTGTGGAGGAAGCACAACAAAAAATTCCTCCACACTCTGCACATATCATTCACATGTTCTAGGTTTTTTCCAAAATTTAATGATACAATTGATCAAACAATTTATTTCTTTAATTAAATAAATTGTTTTAAGATAACGAAATAAATATGTTTTTGAAACTATTAATGTCTTTTTTATGCACTTCAGCATTCCTTTCAATTCACGAAAAGCCAATAACATAATTGAACTTGTTTTATGACTTTTCTATTTCCAAGGTTGAATATTCAAGAAAAATATACATGTTGTGCTACTTGCATTTCTTTCAATACTTATGGAAACAATTGCAATGGAAAAAGCACAATTAATTCACAATTATTATAGTTCTATAATCATTGTAAATTTCAATATTGAAATAAATACATATAACAAAACTAATAAACAATAACTAGATTATACACAATTAGAACAAAGGCCATACTTCAAGAAATTTGGACAAATTACAGTTGACGCTTTATGCCATTCAATATGATTTTGTCTAAGTAAGAGGTGTAGCAAATAGAAATCTACCCACATGTCTCTAAGGTAGTATCGTTGAAGCAATCATCATGATTACATTTCTTCATAAACCTCTCTTCATATGTACATAACCTAAGTAAACACAGATCTCACATTGAGTCCTTTACACATACGTATTTTTCCCAAGAAACCTTGGATTTGTTGTTACTGAATTCTCTAATTTCTTACCTTTAATGGCTACTAACTTTGAGAATTGAAAAAACTACAATCAAAATTAGTTTCCTCTTTCTGTCTTACATTACATAGGTCTCTGAACTTCTTCATCATCCTTGTTCACAACAATAAGATAACTAAGAAGATAAGATAAACAGTACTATAACTTTTATTTCCATAAAGACTACATCTATGAGCTATGAGTTTCTCAAACATGTCAATTAAATTGTTGCCTCATTCCTTCATTTTTATTAATTTTTTTCTTTTGATATCATAAAGATTACGGGTTTACTGAGTGATGTACATTGTGACATGTTGCTTTTGCAACGGTGAAATAAGATTACTCAAAATTCATCCTCCATTTATTTTCTAAATTATAAACAAGGGTCCATATATAATTGCCCTTTGTTCCCTTGTTCATTCTGGCATGTATAACCTTTAGACAAGAGGAAGTTAGTACAAGTTCTTATTGTAAACAACGTAATGACATGACAACTTTGAAGCACAAATAAACAAGAACCAAGAAAGAAGAACCACTAGCAAAATTCAATAGCCTTGAATTCACATAAGCTCTAAATATATAATGATTTTACCGTTACTATACTATGAACACTTATGATTTTGATAGTAATTTCCACTAAGATTTGAACATATATAGGTTAATCATAGAATTAAGACTTAATTAAGTTTTTAATATCTGCTAATCTACATTGTGGGAAGTTGATATGTTGGGAGGGGTAACTTATGTCACACATATTTCTCTTCCATTAATCCTTCTAGTATGCTACAATAGATACCAATTGTGGAGCCATGTTTATGCATTCATTCATTGAATAAATTCGAAAAATACTATTTTAGAATATTGATGGATACAATCTTCTTGATTTGTTAAAAATAAATAATCATTACACAATGAATTAGAGTAAATGATATTAAGCATTGGAAAAATGTCTTGATTGCACATCGATTCACTGAATAAGTGCTTACGTTTACTGGTAAGTGACCTTCGATTCATCATTCGATTAAGCCTTAATTATTATTTTAATATGCTATTAAACAATTAAATGATATCGTAATTACCTGTCAATTTTCCAAATATATGTTGAACAGATTAACATTTACCAATAACAAATATCTTGTTAATCATAAAATTAAGTCTTAATTAATTTATTTTATATCTAGTAATTTGTACCATGAGAGGTTGATTGAATCTATCTTACATTTCACCAAAACATTGCCAGAAAATGAGGAAATGTGCAATTTTTTTTTTTTATGAAGGGGATCCACGTATCATTTCAATCTAATTTAATGGATATTGGCTTTCGAGCCTTGTGCATCTTCTTAACTTGTCTAAAAGCAATAAATGCTACTAAGCACTCGAACAATGTGTTGATTATACATTGACTCACTAAATAAATTCTGAAAACACTATTTCATAATATCCACAAATACGATCTTCTTGATACTATTTGAATGAAAAGTGCATGATTATATAAAATATGGAAATTTTGAGGTCTAAAATGGGCCTCCTAAGAAAAATAATAAAATAGTATTAACAGTAACAAAATAAGACTTTTGAATTTTTAAAGGAAAAGAAAGAAAAATATATTTTTCTATATTTTCAACTAATAACTTTATATATTTACTCAAATGGCAAGGCTTTGGATGAAAAATTAAATTACACATAAAACGATTATCCACTTGTGAATGATTTTGAATAGATCCACATTGAAACAAAATGAAAATATATGAAAAAACATGTTTCTGTCAAGAAACATGTTTTTTCATATATTTTCACTTTTTCTTGATGTGGGGATATGAAGAAGTAATGAGAATGGATACTCACAAGATGTGGAATCTAATTCAACATCCAACGATTTCCTATACTTGAAATTTGAGTAAACCTATAAGGAGACAAGTCAAAAAGATGGTTTAAAAAATATTTTCCTTGATTTGCCTCCAACTATATCTACCACTCGGGATGACATGATCATCTTAAAGCCTATTGGTTCTCTTAAATTTTATTTTTTTAGTAATTTTCTTTTTGAGGCCCATTTTTACCTCGAACCTATCCTAATTGCCTCCATTTATATAATTGATTGGATTTCATTTAGATGTTTTGGGTTCTTCCCAAAATTTATTTCTCTCATTTTAAAATATTTTCTAAATTAATTTGCATATTTCTATATTTGTTGCGAGTTTTTTGCTTCTTTTTTTCCATGTGACTTGTGATATCTTCTTTTGAATTTTTTCTTAAACTATTTTAATAATGGAATTGTTATGCCTCACATTCCAATTTATATAGTGCAAGAAAACAAAATTGTGGAGGAAACACAAGAAAAAAAAAAAAAAAATCCTCACTCTGCATGTATCATTTACACGTTCTAGTGTTTTTTCCAAAATTTAATGACACAATTTATCAAACAATTTATTGCTTTAATTAAACAAATTGTCTTAAGATAATGAAGTAAATATGTTTTCGAAACTATTAATGTATTTTTTTGTGCATTTCAACACTTTCAATTCACAAAAAGCCAATAACATAATTAAACTGGTTTTATCAATTTCTTATTTTGAAGGTTCAATATGCATGATAAATATACATGTGCTAGTTGCATTTCTTTCAATACTTATGGAACTACTGCAATGGAAAAATCAAAATTAATTTACAATTATTATATTTCTATAATCATTGTAAATTTCAACATTGATATAAATACATATAACACATTAGTAAACAATAAATAGATTATATGCAATTAGAACAGAGGCCATAATTCATGGAATTTGGGAAAATTACAGTTGATTCTTTATCACATTCAATGTGATTCTATCTAAGTAACGCATGTAGCAAATAGAAATCTACCCACATGCATCTAAGACAATATCCTTGAAGCAATCATCATGATTACATTGCTTCATAAACCTCTTTTCATATGCACATAACCTAAGTAAACACAAATCTCACACTGAGTCCTTTACACTTATGTATTTTTCCCAAGAAAACTTGGAGTTGTTGTCACTGAATTCTCTAATTTATTACCTTTAATGGATACTAACTTTGATCATCGAAAAAACTACAATCAAAATTAGTTTCCTCTTTTTGTATTGCGTTACATAGGTCTCTCAACTTCTTCATCATCCTTGTTCATAATAAGATGATAACTAAGCAGATAAGATAAATATTACTATAAATTTTATTTCCATAAAGACTACATCTATAAGCTATGATTTTCTCAAAGATGTCAATTCAATTGTTTCTTCATTCCTTCATGTGTATTAATTTTTTTCTTTTGATATCATAAATATTATGGGTTTACAGAGTGATGCATATTGTGCCATGTTTCTTTTTGCAACGCTGAAACAAGATTACTTAAACTTCATGCTCCATTTCATTTCTAAATTATAAACAAGGGTCCATATTTAATTGCCATTTGTTCCCTTTCTCATTCTGGCCTATATAACCTTTAGACAAGAGGAAATTATTACAATTTCTTATTGTAAAAAATGTAACAACATGACAACTTTGAAGCACAAATAAACAAGAACCAAGAAAGAGGAACCACAAGAAAAATTCAATAGCCTTCAATTCACATAAGCTCTAAATACATAACGATTTTACCATTACTCTACTATGAACATTTATGATTTTGGTAGTAATTTCCACTAAGATTTGAAAAGATATCTCTTAATCATAGAATTAAAATCAATTATTTTTAATATTTGCTAATCTCTGTTGTGGGAAGTTCATATGTTGGAAGGGGTAATTTCTGTCACACATATTTATGTTCCATAAATCCTTCTAATATGCTACAATAGATACTAGTTGTGGAGCCATGTTTATGCATTGATTCATTGAATAAATTCCAAAAATACTATTTTAGAATATTGATGGACACAATCTTCTTGATTTGTTAAGAATAAATAATCATTACACAACGCATTAGAGTAAATCATATTAAGCATTTGAACAATGTATTGATTTCACATCGATTCAATGAATAAATGCTTACGTTTACCAGTAAGTGATCTTCATTTCATCATTTGACTAAGCCTTAATTATTATTTGAATATGCTATTAAACACTTGAATGATATCTCTCAATTTTCCAAATATATGTCGAAAACATTAACATTTAGCAATAACAAATCTCTTGTTGATCATAAAATTAAGTCTTAATTAATTTCTTTTATATCTGGTAATTTTTACCATGGGAGGTTGATTGAATCTATCTTACATTTCACCAAAATATTGTAAGAAAATGAGGCAATGTGGGAAAAATTTTCATGAAGGGGATGCACATATCATTTGAATCTACTATAATGGACATTGGCTATGGAGCCTTCTACATCTTCTTAACTTGTTTACAAGGAATACATGCTACTAAGCACTCGAACAATTTGTTGATGATACATTGACTCACCGAATAAATGTTGAAAATACTATTTGATAATATCCACAAATATGATTGATCTCGGTCGGGGGATGCGCGCGCGCCTGGTTAGGGTTCTGAAACACGCCCTCAGGAAGCGCCGACAGCCTGCACAAGGAATCCTCTGCGACGCCTGACGTTTCTGCTCACAACCCGATCTGACAGGAAGAAGAGCCAATCATGAGCGTGACTCAGGGGGGGGCATCGCAGCCCTCCCCTTCCAAACTCAAACCAAACGAGGATCTCATCTTTGGATCCCTAGATCCGGACCTGCTCGATCAAGGGCAGAAGAACCCGGAAGACAACAGCAACCTGCAGAGTGAGACAGATCCAAAAAATGACAAACCTTAGGTCACCTCTTCGACCTGCCGCCCAATAGCCAAGGAAAGACCAAGAATAGAGTTGCCTGGAGATATCATTGACAACCGAATCGAGTTCATGCAGGATCATGCAGTCATAGGAAAGTTCATAGGGTTTTGGCGCACTGAACGAGCCTTAAGGGGATGGATAGCAGCCAAATGGAAGCCAAAAGGGGACATTACCCTTCAGCTAGGGGCTAAGGGCTTCTTCACAGTCATATTCTACTGTTTGGAAGATAAGCATCGAATACTGGGGGGAGGTTCGTATTTTTTCAACTCGGCGGGGCTGTACCTCAGAAACTGGAAACCCCGATTCAATCCAGATAAGGAAGATCTGGCATGGGCTCTAGTATGGATCAGGCTATTCTCGCTCCCGGAGGAATATTGGGAGGAGCAATGCCTAATGAAGATTGGCAATGGAGTGGGCAAGTACATCAGGGCTGCGGAAGAAACAAAAAACCGTAAGTTCATCTCATATGCCCGAATTTGTGTTTTCATCAGGCTCAACGAGGCCCTTCCGGATTATGTCACTTTAACTCATAGAGATGAGGAATGGATCCAACCTCTTGACTATGAACATGTCCCTTTTAGATGCCGAAGATGCCACGTGATAGGACATTTATTCAGAGATTGTCCCCTCAATGCCAAAACCAGTGATCCTGAGACCTCTGATACCTCCCCTCAAGACGGCTTCACCAAAGTCACGAGCAGGAAGCGCATGCATAAGAAGCCTCAGAATGGGCCAAAGCCCCAGCCATCCAAAACCCTAAACCACGTTACCAAGAATAGCTTCGAGTCTCTAAGCAATCTCCAAGAGGATTCAGCCCCCACCCGTGAAAGTATGCCTCCCCAAGCTCCCCGTGACCCTCACCCCAAAAACCCTACTTCCAAGTCCAGCGCTGTCACTTCAGGAGATCGCGTTGACGATAGGCCTTCTGATCCTGCTGTTAACCTTAACCGCCCCTCCTCCTCCTCCAATCCCCCCCCTTCTAACCCCCCTTGGACCAAATCGCCGGTTATTAGCCCTATCATTCTCAGGCGGAGTCCGGAAGATGAATCAGCCATCCCTGAGGAAATGATAATGGATGGGATGATATTCTCCACGAAGGATACAGAGATCAATCAGGAAGAAGGAAGCCGAGTCCAAAAAATGCAGGAAGAACCCGAAAGCATTGACCTACATGGCCTAAACATCATCGATCTGGAACTAGCATGCAGGAAACAAGCATATGATTCCATCACTGATACAGATCTGGAAAAGCTCGAAGAGGTCATCTCCAGAGCCTATCACCAAAATCAACTAGGCATTCAACCTAGTAGCGAATGGAATGACAGTGCCCAGCCAAAGGACTCCAAAAAGAGAGGGCGGAAGACAGATCTCCAAAGAACCATTGCGGTTGGTAAAATCCTGGTGGACTCAGGAAGGTATGCAAAGTTGACGAAGTACTACAGGCCTTCACCAATCAGTTAAACCATGAAGCTGGTCTCTTGGAATTTAAGAGGGCTTAACAGCCCAGGAAAACAACGAATGTTGAAAAAAATGATCAAGATGGAAAAACCGCAGATGTGTTTCTTTCAGGAAACCAAATGTAACAGCTCTAAGCTTGAGCGCATTCTTGCGAAAGCCTGGCCACGTTGCAGATCAGTGGCCGTCGATGCTTCGGGCGCTTCTGGGGGACTTGCTATAGCTTGGAACTCCCAAGCCATCTCTCTCTCAGATTTTCATGCCTCTCATCATCTTATACAGGCAACATTCCATATTCTAGGTACCAATGTTCATGGCAACCTATCTAATGTCTACTTTCCGCAGGAATCTGGTAGCAAAAGTGCGCTCCTCAATACCATTGAGTCACTAAACAGGACTCGGCAATATCCTCTTTGGATAATAGGCGGGGATTTCAACATGATAACCAGGACAGAGGAGAAGACAGGGGGAAGAACAAGACTAGAACCAGAGGCAGAAAGTTTCAAGGACTTCATCAGATTGGCCTCTCTCATGGATTTACCATTTTGTAATGGCACCTTCACCTGGAGTAATCGCCGAGGGGGAAAGCATCAGATCTCTTCTAAACTTGATCGATTTCTGATCTCGGACAACGCAGTCCACATGGGAGGCGACTTCACGACGGAGATTCTCGCCCACTCTGGATCTGACCACTGGCCTATTTCCCTGCAATGGCAAAGACCAGGGGACACTACCAGGCGTCCTTTCCGCTTCGAAGCCTTTTGGCTCACTCATCCTGCATTCAAGGATTTCGTCAAAACCACCTAGGCCTCCTTTATCCCTCCAGAAGGCTCGAAAATGTATCAGTTGCAGTAGAAATTATGGTTTCTAAAAAGTCATCTAAAGCGCTGGAACAGGGAGACTTTTGGGAACATATTTGAGGAGCAGCAGAAATTAAACAATGAGCTGAAGGAGCTTCATCAGAAAATAATCACTACTGGGCACACGGATGCAACTTTGGAACAAGAACGGCATTTATCAGATCAGCTTGAGGACCGAAGGAAACAAGAGGAGATATACTGGCGACAAAAATCAAGGGTCAGATGGTTGTGGGAGGGAGAGTGCAACACTAAGTTCTTCCACAATACAACAGTCCAGAGAAGGATGCACAATAATATTCCCTTCCTCCAGAACCAGCAAGGGGCAAGAGTGGAGGAGCACAAGGAAATTGAACGAACCCTCCTCAATCATTTCCAACAAGTACACAGGGAACCTGCAGGGGATAGACAAAGGGAGATTGAGAAAATAACCAGCAACATTCCCAAGCTCGTAACGGAAGAACAAAACGAGCTCCTCATGCGCCCAGTTCAGCCACAGGAAGTTGACGAGGCAATGGCACAGCTGAAAGAAGGTAAAGCTCCTGGCCCGGATGGCTTCACCACAACGTTTTTTCACGCTTTCTGGGATATGACTAAAAAGGAGGTATGGGAGATAGTTGAGGAATCCAGAGCAAAGCGATGGATTCTACCTTCCCTCAACTCCACGTTCATCGCTCTCATACCTAAAGAGGAGAACTCCATGACGCCTGACAAGTTCAGGCCCATTGCTCTCTGTAATGTCATATACAAAGTTATATCTAAAGTTGCCGCCAACAGGTTAAAACCCATTCTTCCCATGCTTGTCTCTCCAGAACAGTCGGGCTATGTCGAAGGCAAACAGATTCTGGACTGCATCATTCTCTCGAATGAAATCATTCATTCGCTCAAGCATAATAAGCAAGCAGGTATGTTACTCAAGCTAGATCTATCAAAAGCATTTGACAAACTCAGCTGGTCCTACATTCACCAAATGCTGATAGCGTTTGGATTCTGCTCCTCCTGGGTTCGTTGGATCATGAGTCTCATCACCTCCTCTCACTTATCTATCTTGGTCAATGGTTTCCCCTCCCGTCCCTTCAAACCCTTTAGGGGTATAAGATAGGGAGATCCCCTCTCCCCCTTTCTCTTTGTGATCATGGCTGAAGGGATAGGTAGGCACATTAAACAAGCCCTCCTTTCTCAGCGCCTCAAAGGCATCTCTCTCCACCACACCCCAGCCTCCTCACATCAACAATTTGTTGATGATACCATGCTCTTCGGCTACCCTTGAGTTCAAGAAGCCTACCACCTGAAATCTCTGCTCAGCGACTTTTCAGAAGCCTCTGGCACCCATGTTAACAACTCCAAATCTCAAATCTTCTTCTTCCACACCCCTCCTGTGGTCAAATCGGCGATCACCCGCATTTTAGGCTTCAGAACTACCTCCCTACCCTCCACTTACCTTGGGGCTCCTCTCACTGCTTCTGCCTTAAAACAACCAGCCTGGAGGATCCTGTTAGAAAAACTCGAGTCAAAGCTCTCTCTATGGACTCTTCGCTCTCTTAACATGGCTAGTCGAGTGGTGCTAATAAAGTCTGTTTTACAGGCTATGCCTCTCTACCTCTTCTCTATCTTGGCAGCCCCAAAGTGGGTCCTAAAAATACTAAGAAATATGCAGCGTGACTTTCTTTGGGGAAGCTGAGAGACAAATCGAAAATGGGCTCTGGTGAAATGGGACAATATATGCAAGCCCAAAACCCAGGGAGGCATAGGTCTAAGAGACCCTGAGACCAGCAACACTATAATGAATGCTAAGATATGGTGGCAATGGGTAACAACTCAGGACAAACTGTGGGCCAAAATATGGAGAGCCAAATATGCCAATAACAGGCCCCAAGAGGAACTCATCAGATTCACACCTACGGACAAAGGCTCACTCATCTGGAATGCAGCGAAGCAGCACTATCAGCTCATACAGAAGCACAGTTTCTGGGAGATAAGGAACGGGTGCACGGCGCGTTTCTGGAATGATGCATCGAATCAAATGCCCAGCCTCTCCAGCGTCTTTCCACCAGAGGCAAATCAGATTAGGCAGGAACAGCAGCAGGCCACTGTCCATCAGTACTGGACTCAAGAAACGGAGAATGGATTCAGACAATGGCTTCCAAGCAACCAGATAACCAGCAACGTAATTATGGCTGGAAGAGATGAATTGGAGAATGAGTTAAAGAAAAGAAGCATACGACATCAGGAAGGTGCAGACATTCTCAAATGGGGTTACACTCCGAAAGGATCCTACTCCACCTCAGAAGCATATCATCTGATGGGTGATTTTCCCAATAGGCCGGACCCTCTATGGGGAAGAATATGGAGCTTTAAAGCATGGCCCAAGGTAACCCTCTTCCTTTGGATGGTAGGAAACAAGAAAATTCTCACATGGGATAGGCTTAGAAGGCGTAATTTTCAGGGTCCCTCTATATGTCATAATTGCTTCCAAGATGAGGAATCCCAGCAGCATCTTCTAGACTCTTGCCCTCTTGCCAATCTAATCTGGGATAAGATAAGTTTCAGATGTCAACGCCGATGCAAAGAAAACAACGACATCATTGATACCATCAGACAATGGCCAAAAACTCCCTACAACTGCGCGATTCTAAATCGTCTTTGGAATATTATCCCAGGTTTAACTCTCTGGAACCTCTGGAAGGAAAGGAATCGACGCATTTTCAAAAATCAGACCTCACCGATAGAGATAATCTAGAATCGGTTGAAGAGCAATCTCAGAGAAACCTTGCTCTTGCATCAGTGGGCAAAAGAGGACCTCCCAACTGCAGACAATGAGAAAAACATTCTTGACAATTGGGAGCTATCGATAACTCAGGAATCCACATCCACACAGAAAATTAAAAGAAATATCAAGGATAATTGCAGATGGATACCCCCTCCCAGCAAATCATACAAACTCAACTTCGATGGAGCCTCCAAGGGCAACCCAGGTCAAGCAGGATTTGGGGGCATCATACGAGACTCTAAGGGTTCCCTATTGCAGCTTTACTTTGGCAACATTGGATGGGATACCAACAATTCAGCTGAACTGGAAGGACTTTGGCAAGGACTGTCTATAGCAAGGGAACTCAATCTACATCCTCTGATGGTAGAAGGAGACTCCCAGATCATCATTAACATGGCTACATGCATACAAAATGGTTCTCATATAAGGAAAGTAGCACACAGTTGGCGGCTTGAAGCCAGGCTGAATAACATTGATCGTGAAATGCACCAACACAGCGCACTCTCCTTTCTTCACACTCGAAGAGAAGGCAACAAGATGGCTGACCTCCTAGCCAACTTGGGGGTGGAATGTTCCAGGACTCTTCTAACAGGGAACTTGGAAATCATCCCTAACCTTCAAAAGGCTCAAGAATGCAAGAGTCTCATCCAAAGTGATGCAGAGTTCCCGGATGCGGGTGGAGGCACGTCTCAGGCGAACGAGACACATGCATAGCATGTGATGACTCGTGCCATCGACAGAGGGGTGAGTAATGAGACGCCAAGCAATAAAGAAGCAGGGACGGAGTTACAGGCATTCAATGCCGAGTACAGTGGCAGATAGGAGGTGCAGAGAGCCATTAAGGCAAGCTCGAACTGAGGTCTCAGAATGTGCATTCATAAGCAGGATGGCGGGTGGCCAATTCACAACAAGAGTGAGCAGGGAATTTTGCAGAGGCAGAGGAATTCGATTAGGGGGAAATTCTGTTATTCTGGCTCCGCCTGGTCGGGGGCGACCTTCTGCTACTCCTGCAGAGGACGGTATCCTGTGGGTGAGCGCCGGTTTAATCTGTCAGGGGTCTGGGATCCGGAGGTTGTCCAAACGTCGAATTCCCCCTCTGGGCACTGTGGTTTCAATCCTCAATTGGCAAAGGACCAGGAACGACGCACTATGGCGAGACGTCGAGAGAGACAGTCTTGCAGGAGAGGGTCAGGCAGAGGGTCCTCCTCTCGACGACCGGCGGAGGAGCAGCATCATCACTGCTGCTGTTGCTACTGCCATTGGAGGGCAAAGGCAACACCATTACAGGGCAGTCAATTCTTGGAGGTTGGTCGAGCGAATGAGGGAGAGAAGGGGCTCCCGGCCTTCGGCTCCATCATTTTCACCCTGGGCAGCTCGGAGGAGAATGTGGGCATCAATGCTCACATCTCAATCTTATTCACTAAATTGCTAGAGGAGGAGGAAGTCCCGGTGGCGCCACCTCCATTGCCACAGAGCGAAGAGGTCGGGGAAGCATCAGCGGTGCAACCAATGCTGGCAGTCGACGACAAAGGGAAGGAACCTCTGCATCATCCCTCGCCATCTTTGGGGCCCGCTCCTCCTGGCTTCACTGAGGAATCGTGGAAGGCACTATGGGAGGGCATTGAAGAAGGGCATGGATGGGCACACATTGTGGAAGACAAAAGTCTCTGCGAGGAGGCGGAGGCACATCTGGCAGCTTCCCAACCACCACCCCAGAACTAATGCAAATTCGGGTAAATCAATTTTGATCAATAGTTATGTAATCCGGCAGCATACAGCTCTGTCTCTGTCTTGTTCTTTTTTGAAAGGTCTGTGGTCTTCTCTCTATTCGAAAAAATCCTTGTTGATTCAGATATGGCTGTCTGATAGCCATTATCCTCAGTTAACATTAGTAAGACGCCCCTGCGTGGGCGGTCAAGTGTCAATTTTGTATCTGTGGCTCTAGCTCTTGTCTGTTAGGCCTCTCTGGAAAGATGAGGTCAATTTTGGAAAATGTAATAGGTCATCAGCTGAAGCTACCCCTGCGAGGGAGCTCTCCTTCGTTAGAAGTCCGGGGTGCAACCGCTGACCCTGATTGGCAAGTTTTCATGACTGTAAAATTTCCTTTCTGTAAATATAATAGAACTTAGACTTTTTTACCGAGAAAAAAAAAAATATCCACAAATATGATCTTATTGACATGTTTACAATGAATAATCATTACACAATGGATGAAAGTAAATTCTATTAAGCACTTGAACGATGAAAGTTCTATTTGCGAAGTGCAAAGGTGCAAAGGAAGCTTCCTTTGTTCACCCTCCAAACCTCAGCACTCAATAATTATTTAAAATAATTATAACCATCAAACTTTAGAAAAATAATTAATACAACTAAAACACCATAACATCATTTTATTCATCATTACATTGTTTCTTCCTTGTGTCTAGTAGCAAAATTGTAGCATAAACAAACGAGGACAAAGAAACAAGAACCATTAACAAAATTCAAAAGGCTTTTATTCACATAAGCTCTATTAATCACAGGCTCTGAAAGGATGTATCTTAATGATAGGATTAAGCCTTAATTAAGTTATTTAATATAGGCTAATCTGCTTAGTAGGGGAGTTGATATGTTCGGAGGAGTAACATATGTTGAGCTCTAGAAATGAGGGAACAAAGGTTCTATCACACATATTCCTTTTCCGTGTATCATTCCAATTTTATAGAACATATACTAGTTACCAATCCATGTACACAATCTTGATTTGTTTATGACCAATAAATACTATTAAATACTCCAACAATGTCCTAATTATGCACCAAGTTGTTGAATAAATGCAAGAAATGCTATTTTATAATATCGACATATACAATATTCTTGATTTGTTAAACACTCCAACAATGTCCTAATTATGCACCGAGTTGTTGAATAAATGCAAGAAATACTATTTTATAATATCGACATATACAATATTCTTGATTTGCTAACATATAGTAATCATTACACGATACATTAGATTAAATGCTATTAAGAATTTATGCAAGGCAACATTTCAAGAAAATGTTGCCAACAAATAAGGCAATGGGCGAAAGAAGTGTGAAAGGGTCTGCACATTGTTTCAATTTGTTATGATAGATATTGAAAGTTGATACTTATGCATTTGCTTCACTTGTTTACAAATAATATTAAGGAATGTAATGATATGTTGATTATGAGTCGATTTGTGGAATAAATGTTGAAAATAGTAGTTTAGAATATTGATAGATATGATTTTATTGATATGCTTACAACCAGTAATGATTATACAATTCATGAGAGTAGATGACATTAAGCACTCAAGCGATGGCATGATTTCACATTGAATAGATATTAATAATATGGACAAACCTTAATTTCTTAATGCTGAGTGTGGGTTCATCTACATTGTACTCAGTCTCTGGCACTGCAAGTTTTTGCATATTAGTAAACATTTCCATCTCGACATAGTTCTCTCATCTATGGCTTTCCTACACACATGTCCTTTCTATCACGTTATGGTTCTAAATTCTTTCAATAGTTTGCATGCCACCTATTGTCATTACAAATATTCCCTGATATAATATTTAGTGAAAGTATGATTAATGCTCTCGTTCCAATGATTAACACTAATGTTTACTGGTAATCCTTGATTCTACCAGTATATGGTGATATTTTTAAGTTTTTGATGTGTACAAATGATATCGATAACATGCTTGCATTTGGCCCCTGTAATAGTGACGTGTTATTCAAATAAACAGGAACACTAATTCTTCTGTTAAGTGAAAGTTTTCCAACTTACAAATTCTATTAAGCATTTCCCTGAGTGATATGTCATCGCTCAAAGTGTTGAAGTGAAAAGGAACCTTTCATTGTGCTTGTTCCACACTCCACACAACCTTAATCAATTAATTAAAAATAAACATAAAAATTGTACTACAGTACAACTATTAATCTTTTAACTTATATTT
This sequence comes from Pinus taeda, assembly GCA_000404065.3. Lineage (NCBI taxonomy): Eukaryota > Viridiplantae > Streptophyta > Pinopsida > Pinales > Pinaceae > Pinus > Pinus taeda. The sequence goes on along the minus strand of APFE031684882.1, from coordinate 46,877 downwards.
AAGATCTTTATGTCATCTTTAAGCATGTTAGGAAACCTTACTACTCCTTGATTGTCTCTATATATAATTATAATTGTTTCATTCTCTTTATTTTGTGAGAGTAAAGAGCTTAAATTCTATTTAATATTTTATTAATATATTTGTATTTAATATAAAATTTGTTTTAGTTAAATTTTTATTATTAATTTATAAACAATTTATATTAAACATTTTAAATTAAATGTAGAAATTTTAAATTTGAATTGAATTATGGAGAAAAATTATTATTGATTGCCTTTGAAATATTTTTCCTCATAATTTGTAGAAATAAAACTTATATAATAAAAAAAATCATATATATATATATAATTTTAATTAAACACATACCAGTTTTAAGTAGAGAATATGTTGAAACCTCACCGATGCTAATATAAGATCCAAACTACTTTTTACTCCCAAAACACGACTCCATGACAATGTTCTCAAAGACTAACAAAGTGATGTTATTGAGAATAAAGTATCATGCATACATAAGGGTGCTTTAATCACAAGGTGTACACTTGTAGCTAAAGGAACGTTGACATGTAGTTCATCCAAATATGAATTTTATTTGATCATATATGTCATTTCATCCTCTTCTCTGATGATGTGATGATGGTGTACACGTGTAACTAAATGAACCTTAGCATTAGAGTACCCGCACAACACTTTTAAGTGTAGAGAGCTCACCGATTGAAATTGAATGAGAGTGCAGGAAACGAAGTGGTGGTGAGTTATATAGATCATTATTTTGGGATAAATATAACTGAAATTAAAAACATTTCAAGGAAATTTAAGCTTTGTAAAAATATAATGGCTAGTATAGGTTTGGAAGAGGTTGCGATAAAGATTTGAGTATTGGTTCAATTATTAGAATATAAAAGAGCATAATCAAACTTCTGAAATCTATAAATCCTAATTCCATTCATAGAAACTATATTGCTAACACTGACATTAAAGTAAAAAAATCAATTTAAATTAATTCAAAAGTAAGGCTAATGATCTCGATAATTATTACGACCTTGACTTAGATAATTTAATTATTGGTATTCAAGTTATTAATTAATGTAGCATAGCTATCCTCATTAAATAAGACCATATAGTTAGTGTAGGTGCAATAATGTTATATCACCTCACTAAAGAAGATTTACAGGTAGTTGGTAAACATTTAATAATTTCACGTGACCTAATTAAAGACAGCTTACTGGGTCATTGGCTTATTTACTCAATAAGATAAGATGGATTCATAAAATAATTCCCATCATGGAACTAACATTAAATAATATAACATGTTCCAATTGTTAATCTAGGGGTCGTTAATTATAGTTATGGCCTGTTTGAAGCTATTTAGACGGGTAATTAGCTATGCTAGATGTGTGAAGTACTTAATATTATATATTGAATCTATTATTTTGAAGTTTCTCTCTTGAAATGGTATTTTGAACATTTATATAAGTTCTAATATCAATATCAAGTTTTTCATTTACATGCCCTATTTATATTATTACTCATTTTTCGAGGACAAAATATCTTATAATCCAAGGGAACTCGTTAAACTCAGAAATTATAAATAAAAAGCCTTATGGGTCAAATATGTATGATGAATTGAATGGTGAATTATCTCTCTATCTTACAATGTGATGTTTTAATCCTAATGCAATATGCTTAAGTGTTGTAAAAATGTCCTTTGATACCACCTATCATCTTGGAACACTATTACTCTTTTGTTTATTTATTTCAGATTCTATTAACTATTTTTTATTTAGGGTTATTCTTGACAATGGTATTAAAGCTATTGGTTTTTACTTAGACTTATTGTCCTGCAGGCATGCCAAGTTGGATCATGTAGTGCTTGACTTTGGTTTAATGATTTGTTGACCAACACCTCTTTTAATAGTTCAAATATATTAGAATTTTTAAGACGCCTTCTAATACTAATCTAATCATTTTTTACTTGACATATTCATGAATTTTGATCACCAAACATGGAAAACCTACTAAAGAGAAAAGGGATATGACAATATTTGGACACCATTCTTCTGGATATGAAGTATGAACACCTTAAGTTTGTTATTGATGGAAAGAAATATAAGTCCATCAAGGTAATTGTGAACTATATTGCTTGAAAAATTATTTTAATATGATTTGGACTAACTATCCTCATGAGGTCTAGAAGAAGTTGAAGATGTTTTTTGACAATCTCAATGAAAGTCAGGTCACACAGTTAGAGGATGAGTTGATCTCTCCCGATCCCCATTCATTTGAAATGATTAAGAAATATTTATCATGTCAAGGATCTATAGTTGAAGTTAGGAGAATGTGGGAAGTATTTTCTAAAGAAATATGGATAACACATTGAGCTAGTCCTAATGGATGTGAGAAAACCTTATGATGTGTTTTTCTCCACATTGTGCAACAATTAAAAATCATCCAAGGAAAATGTAGCAACTAAAACTTTGAAGATAATTTTTGATTTGTTGATTTAGGGCCAATAGAGGTTACTTGATGAAGGAACTCTTAGTGGTGAGAACGAAGCACACTTTCACAAGGGAAAGAGAAAGTTGAATCAAAAGGAGACAAGAAGTAGGAAGGAATGCCTGACCCAAAAGCTAGAGATGAGTGATGTGTCAAAATGAGCTAGGAATAATCAAAAGAAGAAAATATGTCACTACCATGGGAAGATAAGAAATGTATATAAAACCTATTATAATAACAGTAGAGAGTTCATGCATAAGGTCAAAATTATTGAAGTAAATGTGATAGATAGGAAATCAGCCAGTTAGATGGCTTACAACTTCACCATTTCCATTGGAACTCAAGAATTGCATGCTCACATCATGCTATATGAATGGGTTTTCAATTCTAGTTACACTAATCAACTGGTGAAGGATTCTTCTATATTCTTCTTCTTGGATAAAACTTCTAAGAAAACAATTTATCTCATAGATTATTTTCCCTTGAGATTTTTGATCATGGTAATGTACCTTATCTACATGACAGAATCATGAATCTCTATATTCTGCCTAATATGAGCACAAATATATTATCATTTTTTGAACTAACACAGACTAGAGAAATTGTTGAACTTTGCCCAAATTAGTTCTTTCTCAAATATTTCAGGAGAGGTATTTCATTTGTGTATGAAAGGATTCTTGTCTTAAAGGATGTATTGTATATTTGTTGTGACTTGTCCCAACCAAATGTTGGAATGAATTCATTTATTACATGCACCAATGATCAAATTTGACTTTGGTATGATGAACAATGCAACATAGAACAAGGTTGATGGGATACCAAAGGTTCTTCCACCTAATGGAGTTTGTAGAGGTTGTGTGATATAATGTGATATGCAAGTATCATCGGGAACCTTTCGAATTTGGAAAGGCATGGCTTGCACATAAACCACTAGAGATGGTTCATAATAGAATTTGTTGCATTAATAATCCTTCAATAATAGGTGTAAAGTATATCTTGACCTTTATTGATGATTTCTCTAGGTTTACTTGGGTCGATTTCTTGAAGAATAAGAGACATGTATTTAAACACTTCAAGGAATTTAGTCCATTGGTTGAGAAAGAATGTGGAAACCCATTAAAATATTAAGACTTCATAATGGGGAAGAGTATATGAATCAAACATTTGAAGGATTTATTGGTTAGGCAGATTCCCTTTCGTAATGGTTTCTCCCCATACACAAAAAAATGGTATGGAGAAATGTCAAAATCGATTTTTTCTTGAAAATGTCTCAATGTCTCTTGTAATCCAAATATTTTCCGATGAATTTGGGGTTGAAGCTATTTATTGTTCCTATTACCCTATAAATATTGTTATGAATAAAGTTTTCAATTTTGCGACTCTAGTGAAATGATGGTGTGGTAAGAATCCTACAGTCAATCAACCCAGAGTTTTCAAATATATTTATGAGGCACATTTTTTTATTTTGAAAAAATAAATTGGATGTAAAGAGTCATTTCATTATGGTTGGATACTCTAAATAGTTAAAATACTATAAAAATTTTAATCTTATCAAGCGAAAAATAATTATCAAGAGAAATGTGATGTTCGATAAGAAGTATTCTAGCATTAAGTTGTTGAATTCTTTTGGACAATTCTACCATGATAAATTGATTTTTGTTTTATATATAATGGATCAGTTTTCCATTTTTCATCACTTGAACCAGTCCATCACTTGTTTTGACCAATGAAAAATCATCTCTAGGTAAATTTGTAACTTATACTAATTGAGAATCTGAAGCAAATGTTTACTAACTAAAAATATAATTTTATATTTTGAGCCAAGCTCCTCATCGTTGATATAGTAATCTTGATCTTGCCTTTACCAATCTTGGGTTAGAACACTATGAATTTGATCACAATATTTCTGTATTACATAGTAATGGTTATACATTAATTAATGTTATATATCTTGATGACTTACTTAAAATCGGTAATAACATTGAACAAGTTCCCTGATTGGAGAGTTGACTTGCTAACACCTTTGAGATGGATATCCTTGGTCTTCTACATTTCTTTCCTGGTCTTTGATTTCTATTGGGTGTAGGAATTACACTTAAGCAAACTCCTCAACACTTAAATTGTCAACCCAGGGGATTCGTAAACTTAGAGATGAAGCATATGCAATGCCAGAGATGGTATGAATATTTCTAATGTCAATCCCTACTTTCTTGAAAGGAAAGATTGCAAAATCAAAATAAAGAGAGAAATGGGCAACTTGAATCATCAAAATAATCTAAGACTGGAATAGGGAAGAATGCATTTACAAAAGAGATTTAGAAATAAAGGGCAATCACTCTAGCTAACTATTTATTAACTACTGAGTGTGTGTTTTTGTTTAGCAGTCTCATCATATGGGCCCTTCAAACCTGCTTATGAAGAGATTTCCTTCTTGCACTAATCTGTCCTACACTATCGGAGTCTATTTTCACTAGTGTAGGAAAAAGGATTTATGCAAAGGGTATAAATGGTGTCTGTACTGAAAGTGTTTTGCTTCCTACAAGGGGCTTGAACTTTTTCAGGTTCAGAACACTTAGATCCCATGGCAAGAAACTAGTTCTTGCACCAGATTAAAGCTTCTTGCACTTAGCATTTAATTCTTGAAATAAGTTCTTAATTAATGCAAGTCTTATTATACTGTGAAATCAAATTACAGACATGAAAATGAATGTTTTTTATTTTAACAGAGTGCAGAAATAAAGAAACAATCCCTGTAATTTATCCTATCATAAAGTATTTAATGAAAGCAAGAAATTGTAAGAAGTAAACTAGAAAGGCTTGTTGTATCACACCAATGTGCATTGGTGTAGGTTCATTTCTCCTGCTTGGACCAGGCAGGTAAAACCAATAAAAAATTTTTGCAGAAAATGAATAGCACACCAACGTGCACTAGTGCAGGTTTATTTCTCCTACTTGGAATAGGCGGGAAAACCAATCTGAAATCAGGTGCAGGAAAATGAATAGCACACCAACGTGCACTGTTGCAGGTTTATTTCTCCTGCTTGGACCAGGCGGGGAAAACCAATCCGAAATCAAGTGCAGGAAAATGAATAGCATAGCTTCATGCACTGATGCATGTTTGTTTCTCCTGCTTAGACCAGGCAAGAAAACCAATCCAAAATCAGGTGCAAGAAAAGGAAATCTAACTACTTCACACAATGGATCCACTTTCATTCAAATAGGAATACATGTACTGGAAATTAGATTAGGCTTGACAGTATAAACATAAATTACAAGAAGCAGAAAATATGGTAAAGGTTCTGGGTTGGTTGGGCCCTAGCCAACCAATGTGTTTCCCTTTCAAATAGAAACGTTGCTTAGTACTTTATCAATTCGTCGGCTTTCAAACATAGAAATATGATTTATGAAACATGAGGTGGAGCTCCCTTCTTATGAATTCATTGATGCAAATACATGCGTGATTCAGGCGATAACAAAATACAAGCCTATTAGTGCCTCCCTAGTTATATCTCTGTTCTGTACAAACTATATCAAAAACTATCCCGCACTATTTACATTCTTCATTATATAGATCTTTTTCCGAAGGCCAAAAAGATCGTTTAACCAATTACATAACTGATATGCAGAATTTAGCTTCTCACCCTTCAAAATTAGGCAGTTCAACAAAACTGGCCATAGCCAATCTCCAGCTGTTCGTTCTTCATAAGTTTGATGTTGACTACCTTTGGATTGTGTTGTTGTCATGGCTGGAGCTCCGCTACCTTCAGATCTATCCTACTGTCATCGTTGAAGTGATGCAAAACAAGGTGGTGATCAAGGATGTTCGGATCTGCTGCAAGGATTTGTTGTGCTGACACTGGTGCAACCTCCAATCCTGCACTAGGATCAATGGTTACGGTAAGCACTTGACAACCAAATAAACATTGGAGATATCGATAAGTTACAAAGAGTGATTATAAGCAAGAAATCATGTAATAAATAATTAATTAATGCTAAGTTAAGTTAAAAATATGAAATATAAAGTTCATATGAAATATGTCATCGTTCTTGGACTAGTACAAGATGAAGGTGTATAAGAGAGGTAAAACAGTGGTAAATGGTTATCATTTAGGAAGGGAAAAATGGCCAAAAGAGAGAAAATTAGGGGGCTAACATCCTCCCATCCCTAAACTGTTGTGTGTCCTCACACAACTTCTTACCTCTGTAAACAAATTCAAAACTTTGAGCATTCTAGCTCAATCTTGCTCTGGCATACTGTCATTAGCCTACAATGTTTCAAAATTATTTTTTTTTATGTTCTTTAATTTCCTTCTCAAGTTTTTAAGTCGCCTGAAACATTGTGCAGCTCGGTACATCTAGACTTTAACTTCTCTTTTCTTTTTCTAGATCTCCACCGTAAATTCTCCTTTACTCTGTTCTTTATCCTCCTGCACTTTGACTACAAGCTACTCTAAATTCTGCACTTGAAGCTCTAATTCAACTACCCGAGCAACAGGAGTTACCAGATATTTTTCCTTTTTTGTTTCAGTAAGGGTTGTGTCTTCCTCAGGGACCTCCATATCTACCATGGTTACATCATGAAACTCTTCTCCCTCTGGTCCCTTTTCTTCTAGTTCTTCCTCCTCTGGTTCTTTTTCTTTCGGTTCTTCCTGCTCTAGTCTTTTTTCTCCTGCTTCTCCTTCTTCTTCTTCTGCTTCTGTGGGTTCTGCCTCTTCTTTTTTGGACTCTGCCTTTTATTCTTTGGATTTCGCCTCTTCTTTGGGTTCTTCTCCTCTTGCTTCTTCTTCTTCTTCTTCTTTGTCATCTGGTTCTTCTCTTTCTGTATCTTCTTCTTCTTCTTCTTCTTCTTCATTTTCTACTTCTTTTTCTGGTTCTTCTTCTCACACTGGTGCTTCTTCTTGTACTAGTGCAGGAGGGGATTCACACCCTATGGGGACTGTGGTTCTTTGCCTACATCAAAGACTTTATTCTTTTTTCTGGGGCTTTTTGATAAAATCGGCCAACAGAACATCATCTTCGACCTCTGCAAACTTTGCTGCGTCTGCAAGCACTGACAGGTTCTCATTTTCAGGCATAGAAGGGATCTCTCCAACTGGTGCTCTAGCTGTCTTCTTATTTGAAGATGAGGCCTTCTCTGTTTTTTTACATTGTTTCATTTTTGCATTGGTGCAAGAAGGACTTCCCTTTTCATTTTTACTAGGGCCCTTGCTTGTGCTAGTGGGGTCGTCTATCTCCTTTCCAGCCGGTGTCCCTTTGTGCAACTATCTTAACAGCACCTCCCATGTCATACCTTTCACTTCTAGCCATTTCAAGACCAAAATTTTTATCAGGCCGTGGTGATATAGCCTTGTGTTGGCCTGGTCTGTCATCCATCCTGCACACTTTTAGCCATTTTCTAGAAGCTCTTAAGTAGAAAATAGGGGAAATTCATCCTCCATTGGACGTGCTGGCCGGCTACAAAATGTTCCAACATTCTAAAATGATATACCAAGGTGTGTGTATATCTTCCGTCATAGGTCACAAACTTCTGTAGGATGAAAAGGATGAGCAGGGCACTACATGAAACTCCTACCTTCTAGTCTACTTCTATCTTCTTGTAAATGATGAAACGTTGCCAACGCTTTCTTTCTACCTTTTGATTTTTAAACCACTGTTCACCAGTGTTCTCCAATCCTGTCGCTACTACTATAAATTCTTCTATGACTTTGAAGTTGAGAGGCCCAATTTTCACTCAGCCATTTCTGAAACTTCTGGCAAATTGTAAAGCCACTTCTTTATCATGCCCGTCAAACTTCTGCAAAAAAATGAAGAAAACCTGAGTCTCACAATAGTGCAAGACTATTGCGATACTCGACAGTCTACTCTACCTTACTAAGAGACGAGGGTTCATTCCGAATAGGTGGTATCGCTGCTTAACGGCTATGAACAGTTAAGAATTCTACATGCATTACCAGGGAAATTGGTACTTATAAAGAGATCCAACTGTCCACCATCCTTTCCACCTTATCACCTGTTCATTCGTCATAAATCCATGCCAATTTTGAGGTTAGGCCGGATTGTTACATGCGGCAGTGTTTTATCGGCTAGGTGAGGTAATCTTTACGAGTGAAGGACGTTTAGGATTATGGCGGAGAGGGGTAATTATGTCCAAGCAATGGTTAAAACATTTTCGTATTCCTTCATAATTCAAAAAAGAAGAACTTAGCATTCATTAAAAATGATCATGATTTCTAACTTAAAACACCTTGTACTTTAAATAATTTTCTCCTAGTTAGTATGATAGCATAAGTACTCATCAGCTAAGTGAAAGGAATTTATATAAATTTTCATGATAACCACTTTCCTATGCCGTATGATATGAAAAAAATAACTTGCACTATATTTCTGACAGGGTGCATGCTTGCACTGATCTGCTTGCACTGCTTAAATTATACTATTCTGCTAGTACCATTCTACTTACTTTATCACATAGGACACCATGCTTGCACTAGTGCAAGCATAATATCTAAAAACAGAGAATTTAAATAAAATATAGGCTGGACTTCCACATGACTTCCTCAACTTATACTAAAAATTTGTTTCGCCCTTTCTTGATGCTTCAGAGCATATCCATTTGCTCTTTGTGTGCAAGATCCTGTAATAAATTCATGAGGGAATAAAGAAGTGGGAAAAAGGAAATTTCAGAAAGGGAAGGAATTCTATTACAAGGATTCCAAGAATAGTACCAAAAAAGGGAATAAACAGAAGTGGGATAGGGAAAAAATTTCAAGGGTAAGTGGGATTTCTTCAAGGCGGATAGGGTAAATTTACAAGAATGTGGGAAGGTTAATCATTCTAGGATTGAAGAAGAAAACTGGGGGGATATTAGGAAAGTGGAAAATTAAGAAAGGCAGAAAATTTTCTAGAAGGTCTGCCTGCATTGGGGCAAGAAAAAATAACTGCAGTGAAAATTAAGCGTTACTTGAGTAAAAATATTCATGCCAATTACCCCAACAGTATAAAGGTTGGTTCTGCTAAACTTGCTTTTACTTGGTGGTCACTAGCATATCTAAAGATCAAGAAACATTTTCTTTTTATTAGAAATATTTTATCTTCATGCCAGCAAGCTGGTTTTTAGGTTGATCCTTCTATAATCATGTCAGCAAGCTGATTTTCATAATGACAGGAAAGTATTTTTTCTTTACTTTTTTTTCTTATTTTTTCTTTATTTTTATTTTTACTTTTATTTTTAAGAATAAAGAGAATTAATGTTTTCAAAAGGTTGGTATTACCATTCACCACTACCATCCCAAATTGCTATTGGACTTGTTGTGTAAAATCTTTCCTGGTAGGTGGCTGAAAATACTTCTTTAACCTGTGTCCATTTAGCAGGAATACTGAATTTTGTCCATCAATAGTTTTAACTTCTACTGATCCATTCTAAAATACTTGAATCACTTCATAAGGTCCCATCCAACATGTATGAAATTTCCCTTTAAGGATTTTAAATCTAGAACCATAAAGGAGCACCCAATCGCCTGGTTGGAATTTCTTTTTCTGAATAGACTAGTCATGCCACCTTTTACGTTGTTGTTGAATTAGTATGTTTTGTTGAACAACATCTCTACGAAATTCATCTAACTCATTTAATTGGAGAATACGTTATTGTTTTGCCTCAAAGAGATCTAGTTCTAACTAAACTACAGTTCTAAAAGTTTTAATTTGGAATTCAATTAGTAATAGAACATGTTTGCCATATACGAGCTCATATGTTGTATGTCTCATGCTATGCCCACAAAGCCTCTAGTAATCTTTCAACCTAGTCCTTCCGATGCATATTGACTGTCTTTGTGAGAATGGATTCGATCACTTTGTTTGTGGATTCCACCTAGCCATTTGCTTGCGGGTGATACGGCGTGGATTTCCTGTGACAGATCTTATATTGTTCCATCACACCCTATATCAGATTAGAAATAATTGCAGACCATTTTCAGAAACAATTTCTCTATGCACACCAAATATAGTAAATATTTCAGTAAAAATAAAATCAACAACTTCTTCTGTAGCAAAAGAAATAGCTTTAGCTTCTACCCATTTTGTAACAAAATATGTACAAACCAATATATGCTTTTTACTTACTGAGGTTGGATTTATTGGCCCTATAAAATCAATAGCCCATTTTTCAAATGGCTCAATCATAACTTGGGGGCATAAAGGAATTTCATTGTTTTGATTAGGCTTGCCCATTTGTTGATAGCTATCACAACGCTTGACATATTGTTTGGCATCCTTAAACAAGGAAGGCCAAAAGTAACCAGCATGCAACACTTTATATGTAGTATGCATATCAGTGAAGTGGGCTCCACAAGGTTCATCATGAGCGGATTTCAATATATCAAACACTTCCTCCTCTTTTACACACCTACGAGTAATCAGATCTGGACCAGTGTAAAAGAGATCTCCTTGAATCCAGGAATATGTGGCACTTTTCTAAACAATACTCCACTTTTCACGAGTGGATAAGTGGGGTGGTGTTTTCTCAGTAATCAAGTAATTAGAAATGTTGGAAAACCACAGAGAATCTGTTGACATAACAAAAATATGTTCATCTGGGAAATCATCATTAATAGTAGTTGCTTCACCAGGATTATCTAATCTAGAAAGAAAATCTGCTGCAACATTATATTTTCTTGCTCTATCAACAATTGTAATATTAAATTCCTACAACAACAATAACCACCTAGTCACTCTACCACTAGTTAATGGTTTATTCATCAAATATTTAATCATGGAATGATCAGTATGTACAAATAATTCATATCCTGTAATATAGTTCCTGATCTTATTAATTGCAAAAATTATAGCTGAAAACTCTTTCTCTGTAACTATATAATTTACTTTAGCGGAAGAAAAATTCTTACTAATATAATAAACTGCATATGATTGTTTATTTTCCTCTTGCCCTAAAGCTGTGCCAATAGCGAAATCTGAAGCATTTGAGGAAATATGAAAAGGCAGAGACAAGTTAGGACCTCTTAAAAATGGTGCATGTACTAACTTTTCCTTCAATGTTTCAAAAGACTGTTGGCAAGATGTGGTCCAAGAAAATTCACTATCCTTAGCTAGAGGTCAGAAAAGAGGAGAAGCTATCTTAGAAAAAATTTCAATGAATCTCCTATGGTAACCAACATGTCCGAGAAAACCTCTTACTTCCCTTTGAGTATTGGGTGCAGGAAGATGCAGAATGATTTCGAGCCTTACTGGATCAACCTGGATACCTTTAACATAAATCAAATGACCAAGTACCACTCCCACTTTGCACATTAATCTAGATTTCTTGTCACTTAAGGTGAGATGGCCTTCCTGACAACAAAGAAGTACTTTTTCTATATTTTCGAGAGCTTCCTCAAAAGAATCACCAAACACAGAAAATTCATCCATATAAATTTCTACAAATTCTATATCAGCAAAAATGGCCAGGACTACCCTTTGAAAGGTAGCCGGGCCATTACATAAACCAAAGGGAAGCACTCTATAAGAAAATTTACCCCATGGACATGTCAAATTAGTTTTATCCTGATCTTCGGGTGCAATCTGTATCTAGTTATAACCGTTGAAGCCATCCAAAAAGGAAAAGTATTTCTTTCTTGCAAGGGTATCAAGCACCTGGTCAATGAAAGGGAGAGGGAAGTAATATTTGAGAGTGGCCTTGTTTAATTCTCGATAATCAATACAAATATGCCATCTTCCATCTTTCTTAGGGACTAGCACTAATGGAGAGACCCACTGACTGTCGGAAATATGATAGATAAACCCAACATCCAAGAGTTTCTGTACTTATTCCTTCACAATATCTCTTAGAGTTGGATTCATACTCCTTTGGGTTTCTCAAATAGGTCAGGATCCTTCCTGAATATAGATATAATGTGTACAAGTTTCAGGGGGAATACCCTTCATATCTTCATAGCCCCATGCAAAGGCACTAAGATGGTTTTGCAACAAATTCACAAGCTGCTCTCGCTAAGATGAGTCCAAATATGAACTAATATACAAGGATTTACCAGGGCTAATCTCAACAGAGTAGTATCAGGCTTAGGAGTACTCAAGTGGGTGGTTAAATGCAGTAGTACAGAAGAATGAGAATCGTGGTTATCTTGAAAATCTAGGCTAAAAATCTGGTTCAGTAGCTCAAAATTAGGCATAGTGTCTAGATTATTCAGGAAATCTTGAATCTCATCTTCTTGTGAAGACCCAGTATGTTGATGGATAAAGGAAATGGGTTGAGTCTCCTAATCACTACTCTGATCCAACCATAAAGTGTCTTGAAGGTCCTGAATGGATCTGGGAGGGGGTATAAGGTAACTTTCTTACTAGAATCTCCATGCGAAATATACATATCACCAGAGTGACATCCAATATATGCATCGGCTATAGAAATCCATGGTCAACCCAAGATCAAGGGATGTCCTCCTACTGGGTTCTTTGGCTAAATCACAATGAAATCAGTAGGATATTCCCAAGAATCTAATGAGATGATCACATCATCCAATACTCCTTTTGGCCTAATTTTAGATCTATATACTAATTCAAGCATAGTAGGAGTAGGGTGAAGATGAGATAACCGAAGTTGATCCATGGTTTGCTTAGTCATGACATTAATAGTTGCCCCCAGGTCTATAAGAACATTAGGGACAAAGACATTACCAATCTGAACTGAGACAACAGGGTTTCCGAGATCGGTATTGTTATCACTGAAAATTTTCGCAAGGTTAAAGAAAGTAATTTCCAAGGTAACCAAAAACCAATCTTTTAAGTACAACGTCTAGAAAATTTGTACTCAGAGAGGGCTCTCTCTTTATAATTTAGCTTTGTTTCATGGCATATTAGGGAAGTTATGAAAGGTTGGGGGTGTTTGATTTTGTTTGGTGGTTGAATTTCGGAGCAGATGGATAGAACAAGGTATTTCAGGCCATTGGGCTATGGAGTCAACTGAGGATGGCTTAACTGGATCAGGTTGACTCAATAAAGGATGGCTTCACAGGGCAAGATAGCTAAATAAGAGACAAATGGTAACTTGAAAGAATGAAATGGTTTTGAAAGGGAGGAAGGGCAGTTAAGAATCCTTCAAAAAATTTTATAAGGAGGGAAAATGGTTGATCATTAACTAAAAGCAATTAAGAATTTCTTATTAAATGACCACAATGATAAACTAAGAAGCAGGGAGCAATTAAGGATTCCCTACTTATGGTAGTTTAGAAGAAAACATTTAGAATATAAACGATTTTAAAGACATATTGCAATAAAGCATTTTCTGAAATATACTTTTTCATTTATCATTCAGATATGAAACACATGTGAAATATTTAAACAGGAAAACATTAATAACATAAGATATAGAATACTTATTTGTCCATTGTTTGACACATGAATCCTGTAAAAGTACTTTGCTTTATTACTTCTTCTAGCCAGCCATACAATAGTTCTTCAAAAGCACTTTATTCCAAAATTATGAGTCTACAGAAATGTCTAAGAATCCACCCACAATACTTCAAATGAAGAAGTATTTATACTAATTTCTAAACTAAAATATCTTGAAAAAATATCAAGATTGGTTTCACAAATATCTCCAACTGTTTACATTAATAGAACTTAAATAAAGGACATTCAAAACTAATGAATCTATTTGGCACTAATTTTATGCATTTATGGTGACAAAGAAGAGAAAGTTGAATTTGATAGCAACTCTTAGTTGATGATGAGGCATCCCAGTTACTAACTGCATCATTCCTTTGTGCATTCTACCCCAAAAATTCTGCAAACTTAGGGTCCAATGATACGCTTGTATATCTAAATCCGTGATAGATATGTAGAAAGTGAAAGAGGATTTTGTAGATAATAATGCTTTTGAGATAAAACTCTCTCATTTACCCAAACTTTAGCTCCAACTATTCAAAATATTCTCTCCAAAAAGATGTCAAAAACAGGACTTTGCACAAACTGAAAAAGAGGCTATGAAGCAATGCACTTATCTAACTTTTGGTAATACATGTGTAAAAATTGAGATAGGTTTTTGTAGATTGGTCTGGAAGAAACAAAAAACACCTTTAGTTTCTTCAAATACTTTTTGGATTAGCCACAATAGTTTATGCAAAACTATGACTTAAATAGGAAATTTCTGAAGAATGTACCATTTTTGCTCTAATTTCAACTTTTAGCCCTAAACTTCTTTTGACTGTTTTTCACTTTTACTTTGGATAAACTTCATTATTGCTGGTGAAAGTGTTTTCATATTTGTTTAACCCTTGGTGTCTCCATGCTTACTTTTACTTTTTACTATTTACTGTTTACTTTTACTGCTTTGTTTTTTCATTTGTCTTCAATTTGACATGAATTTGTATGTTATGCTTTGCAACTATATTCTTTTATGTTTATCTTCATGGTAGTTGATTTACTTGACTTGGTCTTCAATCTGATACTCTTTAACCCTGATACGCTTTAACTGTTCTTTACTGTGTCCTTTTACCTTCAATGTGTAGTTTAGGCTTTTACTGTCTGTTTCAATAGTAAATCGTTTAATTTCATGTTTCCTTTGTTTGTCTTTTTACTATATGTTTTATCTTCCATCTTTGTTTGAATAGATTTGATAACAATATTAGAGTAAACAGGTCTTATTACTAGTATTAAGACTATTTATCCAAGGCTGTGGTCTTATGATCACCTATAAAACAAAACAAACTGTTAAGAAAGCATTGGCTTGCAGGGGAGGTCGAAAAGGTTTCATTTGAGCTTGAAAGGTATGTGGAGTGAGTCCAAAATTCTTTTTGGGAGGTAAACCATGCTCGAATTGGTAAACGGAGGCTTCATGTCACATAGATGGGTTACATAGGGTTTTACTATACAATCAGGTGGAAACAAGCAAAACTGGGGTTTTTGTGTTTAAACAGGTAAATGGTTGATATTGGCGGGTACACTTTGAATGAACAATAAAAAATTTGTCATATTCGGAGAGTGGGAAGCAGGGGAAGTAAGCAGATTTCATCACACCACTTTTGGGAGGCGAGTGGTTTTGGAGGGAGCCACGTGATTCCATACATTGCTCACCACGTAGCATCGGTACTGTTCACAAAATTGCTCACATTGCGCGCTAAAGGTTGACCAAAAGGCCCAAGTGATATAAGCGAGGCTGTCAGATCTGAAGGATCCGATTGGATGGTAGTCAGGGCAATCATGTGACTGATGGATAATGGAGGGCGGACCTGATATTAATTGAAGGAGTCAATCATATCAGGGCGATTTGATTGGTCACTGAGTTATTAGTTAATCCCTGTGACTAATTAATTCTCATTAGCATGCAAAGAGGTAGCATTCTTAGTTCTACAGATTAGCTACTTAATCCCATTTATTATTTGATTTATGGTTATATTTAACCATCAGGGCAGGATATGTAAAAATTTGGTGTTCTTTATAATATAATAATACGGATGTGGGTAATGTTGTTTTATTCGGGAATTACATAATAATAACATTAGTGCTTAATATGACCAAATGAATGGGAAAGAACTAAGTCTAATGTGTTCTGAAAGTATTTCATCACACAACATTTATAACTTAGGCTAAATGAATATGAGGGTTTTGAGATATGGAAATGTTTTTAATTTCCACAAGTAAAATAGGATTTTACTTAGGAAAAGCTTTATAAAGGGAGTGAGTGACTTTATGAAGGGGTAAATATTGATGAAAGGGACTTAAGTACTTTAGGCATTCCAAATTATTGGGCCAAGGGTCCGGTCCCTCCAAAAGTTAGAGAAATTCTTTGAGCCCCTCTAACTTTGTGAGTGGCTTTAGTACTTAAGGGAAATTAGTGAATTTCTAGGGAAAAATGAAGTAAGGAAGTTAATAATTTGACTTTGTTTTCTTGATGTGCTGTTTCCGATGTGAGTTGTGCTTTGTCCAAGTGATGAAAGCAAAATATTTAAGCATTAAAGTTAACCATTCACCACATATCTATTCTGCAACCATCATCTACTTACCCTACCTACTTTATCCTAGCATGTTCACTTCTTTATTAGGGTGCACTTAGATTGGGAAACCCTTATCACACTTTCTTTTCTTTTACACATAGCAGTCTATCTAAATCTACACTTATTACATCCAAGGGTTTAGATTAAACTGTTGAGCTCCTTTTATTCACTCTACCTATCTACTTACCTGCCAAGATTAAAAGGTTTGAACAGATCTTTATTTTCTATCTATAAAACATGAAATTGAAAATATGAGCTAGCCAAGCTTAAGCTGTTTGACTATTCATAGATTGTGGCATGGGTGACAAGCTGCACACAACCTTTATTTCGCAAAAGTAAAAAAGTAGTGGCACTTAGGCTTGCACACTGTCATGGTCTTTTCTTTTTGTTGGGGTTCATTTTCTTTCATTTTTTCTAACCTTTTTCATTCTTTTTCCCCTTTGATTTTTCTTTTAGGGCATACCCTCTTTACATTTTTTAATTTTTAGTTTTTTTTCACAAATATGGAAAACATTTGCATAAGCAAAGGTATGTACATATTTTAGAACTAAACCAAGTCAATCATGATATATGACACCTATTGGTATAGCAACCTAACAAGTATATTTTTCCATGGACACACATCTCGTCATCAACTCTGCTACCCTACCAACAAATTGAATGGTTTGGGGTTCCAATCTCTTCCTCCCAGGTTTCTTGAGATATAGTTCCTTAATAATATTAGTACAAATAGGGACCTCTTTAATGGCTTGGAGCAGAGGTATCTTAATGAAAATATTTTGAATCTATGATGCCAAGCTAGTCTTAGAAATAGGCTCACTTCTTTCCATTACTAGCCTCTCTGGGAAGGGAAACTGGTTGGAAGAAGGTGGCAAGGATTCATAGCATAAGGGCTGCTTAGTGACAGTTTTCGAAGAATGATTAAGAGTTTCCTCTTCTTCTTTCTCTTCGACAATCACTCTAGGTTGCTTCTAATTTTTTGATGTTACAGTCCTTCCTGATCTTAATTGAATATCATGAAGCCTAACTAGAATAGACTGGTAGTGAAATAAAGGTGGGTTTGTTACATAGATCATTTGCACTGCTTTAGTATTGTTGGGATTGGGCATAGATTGAGCAGGAAACTGAGGAGGTCAAAATAGTGGAGGTAAAGGTAATGGTGGAGTAGATAGACTCGGAGGTTGAAGCATTGAGTAAGGTGTATGTGTAGATGGATATGACTACACGGGTGGCTGGTAGGAATATGGAGAATGAGTTGGCCCTCTCCAACCTTGTTGCCATGGTTGAGAAGGTTGCCCATGCTGATATTGGTTTCCATACTGCCACTACTGATTAGCATTAGGATAAGAATATGCATGTGAATTATAACAAAAATAGTGTGGAGAAAATTCAGCAACGATACCTACACCTACCTAAGGCCAATTTCTTTTTGCTCCCATAGCATACAATTATTATGCTTCAGGTTGTCCCCTTGTAAATATAGCTTTAAGTCATGGCATAGAGGGACATTTCTTTGTGATATGGTCTTCTACACAAATAACACCCTTATTTGTTTCTTTCAAATTAAGAGGACATTCTTTAGGAGTATGTTTGTCTCTACATTTAGGACAGAAAATACTTAATGACTCTTATTCCTTCATGAGTTTTTGCTAAATTTTTAAAGAGTCCAACTGTTTGGTAACAATATTCAGTATGTCAATCTTCATGTTTTCCATTTTATTTTCTAGTCCAATGATCATAGCATCAATAGATTTTGTTTTTCTATTTCTATTTCGAGTTCCTCTACCGGATCTATACTAATTTCTTGAAAATTTCTTGCATAATTTACAAATTTGTTCAAAAGTTTGCTGAGAAATATCACCTTGTCCTAACAGATTTAAATTATTTCTAGCATTATCAGTAAATCCTCT
Organism: Pinus taeda; assembly: GCA_000404065.3. Classification (NCBI taxonomy): domain Eukaryota; kingdom Viridiplantae; phylum Streptophyta; class Pinopsida; order Pinales; family Pinaceae; genus Pinus; species Pinus taeda. Next base: position 28,474 of record APFE031684882.1, on the reverse strand, counting down.
TAACAACAAGGTTCTAATAGTACTGGAATGAAGCTTAGGTTTCGACCTTTGTAAAATATACATAAATCTTTCTAGGTAATATTCAATAGTTTCATCATCATCCTGTATGATTGTAAAAATATCATCTTGCATGTCCCGACTTTTGCAATATTCTTGATATTTAGACAAAAACACTCTTTTCGTCTGATCCCAAGAGGCTATAGTATTTCCTCCTAACCCCATAAACTCACGTAAATATGATTCCTTGAGAGTAACAAGAAATAATCTTAGCATCTGACCATCAGTTGAATAATCATAACTTCTAGACAGAATATCAAACTTGAATAAAAAAGAGTCAGGATCTTCATGAACTTTACCATGGAAATGAGGGAGAGCTGATGGTGGAATATTGTTCATTTGTGCCACAATATCGGGGTCCACAATTGGAAATACAAAAGTGGATTGTTCACCACTTACCTGGTTTTCACCAATCCCTTCCACATGATCTTCATGGTCTACCATTGTTTCCCTTTTGCTCCGAATAGACTGAGCCACGCCTAAGCTATTGTCACCAGAATCTAGGTGGACTATTCCTGCGTGACGGGTTTGAATTGGATTAGGCTTCCTGCTCACAAGAAGGAGACCCAATATGAGAATTATTTTCAGAATTTTTCTGGCCCTTAGTGGGCTTTGAACCCCTACCTTTTCTAGGCATTCATTTCAAGAAGGAAAGAAAAATAAAAAACAACTTATAATAAAAAATGCAGTTAGAAATCAATCAACACCAATAAAGTTCCTTCAAAGAAGATTTTCCAAACAATACTGGAAAAATAAAGGAAAAATTACCTCTATTGTATAACCAAAAAATTCTTACCAAATCAAATTGCCTCCCTGGCAACGATGCCAAAATGTTGGGTGTAGGAATTACACTTAAGCAAACTCCTCAACACTTAAATTGTCACCCCGGGGGATTCATAAACTTAGATACAAAGCACAGGAAATGCCAGAGATGGTATGGATATTTCTAATGTCAATCCCTAATTTCTTTAAAGGAAAGATTGCAGAATCAAACTAAATAGAGAAAAAGGAAAATTGAATCATCAAAATAATCTAAGACTGGAACAGGGAAGAATGCATTTGCAGAAGAGATTTAGAAATAAAGGGCAGTCACTCTAACTAACTATTGATTAACTACTGAGTGTGTGTTTTTCTTCAGCAAAGACACTTTAGCACTCTCATCAGATGGGCCCTTCAAGCTTGCTTATGAAGAGATTTCCTTCTTGCACTAATTCCTCCTGCACTATTGCAGTCTGCTTGCACTAGTGCAAGAATAGAGATTTATGCAGAGGGTATAAATGGTGTCGATATTGAAAGTGTTTTTCTTCCTGCAAGCGGCTTGAACGTTTTCAGGTTCAGAGCACTCAGGTCCCATGGAAAGAAACTAGTTCTTACACCAGAGCAGAGCTTCTTGTACTTAGCATTTAATTGTTGAAATAAGTGCTTAATTACCGCAAGTGTTATTATAAAGTGAAATCAAATTGCACACATGAAAATGAGTGTTTTTTATTTTAACAGAGTGCAGAAATAAAGAAACAATCCTTATAATTTATCCTATCATAAAGTATTTAATGAAAGCAAGAAATTGCGGGAAGTAAACTAGAAAGACTTGCTGCATCACACCAACGTGCACTGGTGCAGGTTCATTTCTCCTCCTTGTACCAGGCAGAGAAAACCAATAAAAAAAACTGCAGGAAATGAATAGCACACCAACGTACACTGGTGCAGGTTTATTTCTCTTGCTTGGACCAGGCGAGAAGGCCAATCTGAAATTAGGTGCAGGAAAATGAATAGCACACCAACATGCACTGGTGCAGGTTTATTTCTCCTGCATGGACCAGGTGGGGAAAACCAATCCGAAATCAAGTGCTAGAAAATGAATAGCACACCAACGTGCAATGGTGCATGTTTATTTCTCCTGCTTGGACTAGGTGAGAAAACCAATCCAAAATCAAGTTCGGGAAAAGGAAATCTAACTACTTCACATAGTGGATTCTCTTTCACTCAAACAGGAATACATGTGCTGGAAATTAGATCACACTTGACAGTATAAAAATAAATTACAAGGAGCAGAAAATAGCGTAAACGTTTTGGGTTGGTTGGGCCCTAGCCAACCAGTGTGTTTCCCTTTGAAAGAGAAACGTTGCTCAGTGCTTTATCCATTCATCAGCTTTCAAACACAAAAATGCAATCTATGAAACATGAGGTGAAGCTCCCTTCTTATTAATTCATTGAGGAAAATACATGCGTGTATACATAGTCTAGCCCAGATTCAAGAGATAAAAAAATACAAGCTTGTTACTGCCTCCCTACTTATATCTCTGTTTTATACAAACTCTATCAAAAACTATCTCATCCTATTTAGATTCTTCATTATATAGATCTTTGGCCAAAGGTCAAAAATATTGTTAAACCAATTGCGTAACCGATATGCAGAATTTATCTTCTCGGCCTTCAAAATTAGGCAGTTCAACAAAACTCGCCATAGTCAATCTCGAACTATTCGTTCTTCATATGTTTGATCTTTACTATCTTTGGATTGCCTTGCTGTCATGGCTGGAGCTCAGTTGCCTTCAGATCTATCCTACTGTCATGGCTGATGTGGCTCAAAACGAGGCAGTGACCAAGGAGGTCCAAATCTACTGCAAGGATTTTCTATGCTGGCACCGGTGCAAGATCCAATCTTGCACTAGGATCACTGGTTACGGTAAGTACTTGACTACCAAATAAACATTGGAGATATCGATAAGTTACAAAGAGTGATTATAAGCAAGAAATCATGTAATAAATAATTAATTAATGCTAAGTTAAGTTAAAAATATGAAATATAAAGTTCATACGAAATATGTCATCATTCTTGGACTAGTGCAAGATGAAGGTGTATAAGAGAGGTAAAACAGTGGTAAATGGTTATAATTTAGGAAGGGAAAAATGGCCAAAAGAGAGAAAATTAGGGGGTTAACAATTTCTACCATTATCCAATGGATGTTTTCTCTCTTAATTAGGATATGTATTGGAATTTTTGAGGTTATTTAAGATGGATGATTGTAAGCCATGTCCTACACATTTTGAGTCATGTGTCAAGTTGATTAAAGAATGCCAAACCCCAAATGTCAATGCTATTATTTATTGACAACTCATCAGTAGCCTTATTTATTTAACTCATTGTCAACCTAATATTTCTTTTTTTGTTAGTGTGGTTCACCATTTTATACAAAATTCCATAAGAAAGATATTGGAAAACTCCAAAACAAATGGTACATTAAGTGTGCCTCTCACTTTGGTATTGCTGGGTGTGGAGCCTGATTATCTTCTTTATTCAAAGGTTTTAACAGGATGTATAACCCAGGAAGACTATACACCCCTCCATGTGGGGGGGACTTGTCCCCCCAACGAGGGTCCGGGAAGGCTAATCCGCTCCTGATGGGGGGTCCACGGGCTAGCGGTCCCCCAGCGGGGGTTCAGGGGTAGCGCCCCCGAAGCCAAAAATAGATGTAAAATTTTCTTGTAAAAGTCTAGTAATTTCTAGTCAATAAGGGCCATTCATTAGGCGGATGATCTAATGGTACAAGTTATGTTTAATTTAGGGTTTTTTCCCTAGAAGGCTACCCCTCACTATATATGAAGGAACTGTATTGCGTCTATGTATATCTGTATCCTAAGTTAGGGAAAGAGAGGAGAGTGAGAAAAGAGGGAGTTACAATAGATCTACTGTAGGTTGCAACTCTTCAGTTTGCTGGATAATATAATAAAAGAAGCACTAGCTATTTCTCCATGGACGTAGCCGAAACTCGGTGAACCACGTATATCTGTGTCTCTCTTGTTTTATGTGTTGTTTGTGTTTATATTTCTGCAATATTTTATGTGTTCTATTGCTCTGTAATATATAATATTCTAAACACTGGTATCAAAGCCAAAGGTCTATTTGGCTGATAAACTCACAGGAGAGAAGGGTTCCTGGTTCGAGTTGGAACAATGGCGGAAGATGGTAGGTTTAGGGTCGAAAAATTTAACGGCCAAAACTAGCAGCAGTGGAAGATGTAGATGGAAGATTATTTGTATCAGAGAGATTTTTACCTACCATTGAGCAAAAAGACAAAGAAGCTGACAAGTATGACAGACATAAAATGGGATATTCTCGACTGAAAGGCACTTGGAACAATACGGCTATGCCTAGCGACGTCGGTATTGTTTAAGATTTCAAAGGAAACGACAACAAAGGGTTTAATGTTGGCATTGGCCAAACTATATGAAAAACCCTCGGCCTCAAATAAGGTATTTCTTATGAAGTGTTTATTTAATATGAAGATGTCAGAAGGTGGATCTATTACAGACCACTTAAATGATTTTAATACAGTTACAAGTCAGTTAAGTTCTGTAGTTGTAAATTTTGATGATGAAGTTAGGGCTCTGTTATTTCTGTGCTCATTGCCAGAACATTGGAATGGTTTAGTTATGGCCATTAGTAACTCTGTCTCTGGATCTAGTACTTTAAAGTTTGATGATGTTTTCGATGAAATCCTTAGCGAGGAAATGTGATGGAAAAGCTCCAGTGAGACATCAGGTAATGCTTTGACTGCAGAGACTAGGGAAAGAAAAATGGAAAGAGGAAAGAGCCCAAGATATCGTAGTAAGTAAAGAAAAGGAAGATCCAAGTCCAGATCGGGGATAGTGTGCTGGAAATGCGGGAAGAAAGGACAGCTAAATAAAGATTGCAAGTCTCGGAAGGGAAAAGAAGGAGACACGTAGTAAAAAGCTAATCATGAAGTAAATGTAATAGGTGATGTGGTGCAAGATGCTTTGATTCTTTCATTAGAATATATTATTGATGCCTGAGTGGTAGATTCGGGGTCCTCATTCCAACAACAGAATGGAAATCAATGGCTATTGAAGGGGGTAAGGCATGTTCTAGGTCTAAAGAAAAATATGATTTCAACAAGGTAGTTGGGAGGTGAAGGTTGCGTAAGTACTTTCATAGATTAAACCTAGAAGGTCACTAAAGGATCCTTGGTAATAGCAAGAGGAGGAAAGGTTGGTACATTGTATTTATGCAATGGTATTTCTAATTCTGTTAATGCTTTAACCTCTACAGGAGAGGATACGACATTATGGCATCATAGGCTCGGGCACATGAGTGAGAAGTGGATGCAAATTATTCACTCAAGAAATTTGTTTCCAGGTTTGAAGCATGTTGATTTAAAATTCTATGAAAATTGTGTTTACGGAAAACAGAAGAGAGTTAGATTCCTTAGAGTTGGGAAAGAAAAGAAAAATGAAAAATTAGAGCTTGTGCATACAGATGTATGAGGACCTGCTCAGGTATCATCTCTTGGTGGCTCTCGTTATTATGTTACTTTTATTAATGATGTAACTAGAAAAACCTGGATTTATTATATTCGAAATTTGAAATAAACCTAATGTATTTGATACTTTTAAGAAATGGAAAGCTTTGGTTGAAAATGAGACAGGGAAAGGTTGAAGTGTCTTAGATCAGATAATGGAGGTGAATATTGTAGCAAAGAGTTTGATAGGTACTGTTCAGAGAATGGAATTCACAGAGAGAAGACAGTTCCAGGAACACCACAAGAAAATGTTGTGTCAGAAAGGATGAACAAGACAATCATGGAGTGTGCAAGGTGCATGATATTGCATGCAGGATTGACTTTACAATTTTGGGCAGATGTTGTAGACGTTGTTGTTTATCTAATAAATAGAGCGCCTTCAAGTTCCTTGGATTGTCGTATTTCAGTGGAGGCATGGACAGGTAAACAAGTAAACTACTCATTTTTAAATACTTTTTGTTGTGAAGCCTTTGTCCACATTAATAGAGAAAATAGAACAAAACTTCAGGCAAAATCAAAGAAATGTACCTTTATTGGATATGGTGTTATTGATTTTGGTTATCGCTTATATGATTATAAAAATCACAAAATCCTTAGGAGTAGAGATGTAATATTCAATGAAAAGGTCTTGTATAAGAATCAGTTGCAGGAAAAGAAATAGGAAAAAGAAAATAGAGAATACACAGTGCTTGACGATATCACAGGAAAAGTGATGGTGCCTGAAAATCATAATGATCAATAACTAGAACAACAACCACAACAGCAACAAGCACCTCAAACACCTAAAAGATGTGTTAGATCTATAGAAGATCTACCAGGATAAGTAGACCCCCTGAATGATACTCTCCTTCATTATATTATGTATTGTTGATTGATTCTGGTGAACCAGAATGTTATGAAGAAGTAGTGCAGGTAGAAAGCAGGAAGAAGTGGGAGCAAGCCATGAAAGAAGAGATGGACTCCTCAGCACATAACCAGACTTGGGACTTAGTCAGGTTGCCTATAGGTAAAACAACATTGCAGAATAAATGGGTTTACAAGTTGAAGGAAGAAGATGGAGGTAGAAAACAGTATAAAGCTAGACTTGTGGTGAAAGGGTTTGCACAGAAAAAGGGTATATACTTTGATGAGATATTTACTCCTGTTGTGAAAATGACTTCAATTAGAACTATTCTAAGTTTAGTAGCTGTTGAAGATTTACATATTGAGCAGTTTGATGTAAATACAACCTTTCTCCATGGGGATTTGGAGGAAGAGATATATATGCAACAGCCACAAGGATATGAGGTAAAAGGGAAGGAGAAACTAGTGTGCTGGTTGAACAAGAGCTTGTATGGCTTAAAATAGGCTCCAAGGCAGTGATATCTAAAATTTGATAGGTGTATGTCTGAACAAGGTTATACTAGGTGTCACTCAGATCATTGTGTTTATCTCAAAAGGAAAAATGATGGCAGCTATATTATAGTGTTATTGTATGTAGATGACATGCTTGTTGTAGGTTCTAACATGGAGGAAATAAATGTGCTCAAAAGGAAGTTGGCAAACTCATTTGTAATGAAGGATTTGGGTGCTGCAAAACAAATCCTTGGTATCAGAGTAACTAGAGATAGGAAGAATCACAAATTAACATTTCCTCAAAGTGAGTACATAGAAAAGGTGTTGAAAAGGTTTAATATGCAGAATGCAAAACCAGTTGCTATACCTTTGGATAGCCATTTCAAATTAAGTAAGGGGGCATGTCCCAAGGCTCAGGAAGAAATGGCTCATATGTCTAAAGTTCCATATCCATTAGAAATTGGAAGCTTAATGTATAGAATGGTTTGCAGAAGGCCTGATATTGCACATGCAGTGGGAGTTGTAAGCAGGTACATGAACAATCTAGGAAAAGAACATTGGAAGGTGGTGAAGTGGATTCTTAGGTATTTGAGAGGTACCAAAAACCAAGCATTATTCTTTGGTGGTTCCAACATTTCTCTACAGGGATATGTTGATGCAGCTATGGTGGGTGATAGAGATAATAGGAGGAGCACAACTGGGTATGTGTTTAGTGTAAGTGGAACAACTGTTAGTTGGTTCTCAAAACTACAAAGTGTTGTTGCACTCTCAACAACATAAATAGAGTATGTTGTTGCTACAGAGGCAAGTAAATAAATGATTTGGTTACAAAGGTTTCTGGATGAATTGGGTAAGAATCAGGAGGTGGGCAAGTTATACAGTGACAGCCAGAGTGCCATAAATCTTGTAAGGAACTCCGCATTTCATTCCAAGATTAAACATATACAACTCAAGTACGATTTCATACGGTCAGCATTGGAAGATGGACAATTGAAGCTGGAAAATATACACACTAGCCAGAATCCTGTAGATATGCTAACAAAAGTTGTAACCAGGGAGAAACTGAGAATCTGCTCTGTTTCAATTGGTCTTCAAGTATGATGAAGAAGATAAGAAACAACCAGGTCCAAAGTGGAGTCATTGTCTAGCAAATGAAGTAGCAGTGGAGTTGCTATAATCAGTCTCCAAGTGGGAGATTGTTGGGTGTGGAGCCTAATTATCTTCTGTATTCAAAGGTTTCATCTGGATGTATACCCCAGGAAGACTATACACCCCTCCATGTGGGGAGCACTTGTCCCCCTTGCGGGGGTCTAGGGGGGGTAATCCCCCCCGACTGGGGGGTCTGGGGGCTAGTGGTCCCCGGCGGGGGTTTGAGGGCAGCGCCCCCAAAGCCAATAGTAGATGTAAAATTGCCTTCTAAAAGTCTAGTAATTTCTAGTCAATCTGGGCCACTCATTAGATAGATGATCTGACGGTAGAAGTTATGTTTAATTTGGAGTTTTTTACCCTAGAAGGCAACCCCTCACTATATATGAGGGAATTGTATTGCATCTATGTATATCTATATCCTGAGTGAGGAAAAGAGAGGAGATTGAGAGCGAAGAGGGAGTTACTGTGGATCTGCTATAGGTTGTATCTCTTCAGTTTGCTGGATAATATAATAAAATAAGGACTAGCTGTTTCTCCATGGACGTAGCCCAAACTGGGTGAGCCACGTATATCTGTGTCTCTCTTGTTTTATGTGTTGTCTGTGTTTATATTTATGCAATATTTTATGTGTTCCATTGCTCTGTGATATATAATTTTCTAACAGGTACCAAATAAAGACAATTTTCATATTCGTCATTTGTCTTCATTGAGTTTGAATAGGAATATAATGACGATGATAACAAATCTGCTTTTTTCTATGTCGTTCACCTTAGTGTTAGAGCCATGATTTTTCCATGAAAGAAATAAGATATATTCTCTCTATTGAATATAGAAGTTGAATATCATGGGGCTATTAATGTAGCGATAGAGGAAGTTTGTATTTAACAACCCTTATGATAGATTGCATTACCTATTAAGATCTCAACTTCTATTTATTGTGACAAACAAAGTGTGATCCAGGTTGCTAACAAAAGTTTTTCATAGATTCAGACAAATCATGTTGAAATTATGATCATTACATGAAACTATTGATATAAGAGAATGTTTTCACCCTTTATATTTTATGATAGATGACTAAATTTCTAATATATTTATGAAGCAATTATATGAACCTAAATATGTTAATATACATGGTGTGTTTTAGCTTCATTATGCTATGATTATGTGTGGTGTCTATCCTAGAGACTTAATTTCACCTCCTATATATATAAACATTGTGCTAATGACATGATTTTGGAACATAAGGTCTTATTTGTTCATCACATCTTTCGATCTTATAAAGAAAACTAATTGAAGGATCGACTGACTAAGGATAACCTAACAAGAGACAACTAACTATGGTATCAACTATAGTTGGTTCATTGAACAATGGAGTAGTGGTCGAGAGAAACTACATAGTCAAGTCAACTTGAGCACTAAACTAGTTGATGAAAGATGAGTCAACTAGAAAAATCAACTAGCTGATAAAATATAGCTTATTTTATGCAAATAATTAGAACTTCCAAAACCTATTCCAAGAATTTTTTTTCATAATCCAAGGGAATTGGATAGAATTATAAACTATAAATAAAATAAAATATGGGCTGAATATGTATGATGAATTGATTTATTAATTATCTCACTATCATGCATTATTATGTTATAGGGTATTCCATACAAGACACAAAACTTCGATAACCACTCACAAAACCAAAGAAAATATCATAACACCAATATGTTTACATCGTTAAAACCCTCTAAGAAGGAAACAATCCATGGACCTACTCAACATGGCCACTTGAGGTGATTTTATTTATGTTAAAGAAAATATTTCACATATGAGAGTTATCATAATCGATTATCAACCATGATCCCCCCATGCTCTTTAAATAGAGATCATGGATCATTTGGGTGTTAACCCATGGATCGATAGCCACTGGCGTTAAGGAGAATATGAGTCATCAAATCACTCTTATGTTTATATCATATCATAGTCATCAGATTACAATGCAACTAATTCATAGTATAGAGACACATGAAGAAATACACTTCTACCTAATAGACTCATTAGACGAAGCTAAAGTTAACTACCTCCCATGTTTCAATATCATAAAATACACCCTAAGAAAAACATACAATAGGATTGAAGGATTTACAAAGGTAAGACAATAGGAGAAGTAATGATACATGAGACCTTATCTCCCCTTAGTGGAAACTTATTGAACTCCTAATATATATCAAAGTTTATAAAACTTCACTTCTATAGGAGACTTTGTTAAAATGTTTACAACATGATTATCTATAGGAAAAAGAGCGCTTCAGTAACTCTATCATGAATGCTATTTTTGATACTAAAGTGCATTTGTAGCTCAATGTGTTAGCTACATTGATGTTGAAATGGATATTTGGGGAGCTTGATATCACTCTGATTGTCTCATCATAGGGTAGTCAAATGCTACTACTAGAATCCAAACCTTGAAAGGATCTATTGAAGACACATGACTTCTTGGCTTACATTAATTGTTGATTGGTGTTCTACTTTTGCAAAAGAAAGAGAAATAACCTTATTACTTTTACAATCCCAAGCGATAGGTCTTGAATCAAGAATGAGAACATAATCTATAATAGGCTTATGATGATTAGTGTCTTTAGCCTAGTATGAATCAGTGACACTAATAAATAGAGGAACCTGCCTAAGCTGTAATGTATCCCAAACCAAATTGTATCATAGATTTATCAAAGTATCCTTTTCATTAATTTCCAATGACTTTCATGTGGATTTTGCATATATCGGGTAACAAAACCAACTATGAAGGAAATATTAGGATGCGTATGAGTTAAATAAAAGAGGCTACCAATTAACTGATGGTATAAAGAGGCATCTAATTTAGGTGCAATATAGGTGGTAGTAAGTTTGAATTCCAACTGAAAGGGAGAAGGCAATGGTTTACACTATTCCATGTGAAAATTATGATAAATGTCATGTGCATAGTTAGATTGGGAATGAGAAATTATTTCCATTTTTTGAAATACTTAGACGAGAAGGAAATAGTGTAAATATCCTGGGTTGGAAATTCAAACATCTTCGTAAGGATTAAGATCAAATGGTTCAAAAGTTGAGGGTTGCTACAAGTTAGGACAAAATCATAAAAATAATGAATAAGGACTATGATATGGCTTCCTAATTTCTTGGTGTAGACATTGGGGTTACAATTACATCTAGAGAATCCGCTATTAAGAAAAATATTAGGTCCTTATAATACTAGTGTAGCCCATTTATTGTTATTGTTAGTGTATTCCCCTATTGTTATTGTTGTGCCCATGTAGCCCCCATATTGTTATTGTTATACCACATAGAAGACCACTATTGTTATTGTTGTGTCCTTACATTATTATTGTTATGTAGGCTTTAATTATATTGTGACCCCTTAGACTCCTATATATAGAAAAGAGGCCTAGTCATTTGAATCATTAAAGAATTATTAATTTATGTGATGTAAAGGAGGTTTCCCCCTCAAAGAGGTTAATTTTGAAGTCGTTGATGTATCTTTTTTGTGATCTGGTTACATAACATTTGCTATTAGAGCTTTGGGTTATAGAGTTTCACTACTTCCAAGAGGTCATCTTGGTATGTTCGCTATAACTTATTTTTTAGGAAGCTTAAGAGGTTGAAATTACAAAAATGTGGAGATTAAACCTTGTTGAAGTTCATGTAGGAATTGAATGTCTTGTTTCACCATATTTTCTAAGATATGGGCCAAAGAAGTTAGGGTTTTTACATGCTCTAAAATCCAATCTTAAAAACGTGACCTAGGGAAAATAATCATAACTCTCTTCAAGAATCAAATTCAAATTTTGTAAAAAGTGAGAGAGAGTGAACAAAATATAGATTCTTGTTTATCAATGTTAGAGCCAAAAGGGGAAATAATGACACATGTCATTTTGCACAAGTTCATTGTATTGTAGTAGTCCATAATTAGGCCATCGTGGGAGATTTGGCATAAATTTATCTTGAAGAATCCAATTTTAATTTGACTTGTGGATTTGGAAAAGACTCATAGGGATACCATAGGATAGAATTTTAGACCTTGAACAGTCAAAATTACAAAGATACAATAGTTTCAATATTGAGTTCCTAAAAAAATAAGAAAAATGTGTGTATTTTTTTAAAATTTTGCATAAATTTTGTGTGAGAAATTAGTTTGAAGTGATTGAAAGGGAATAATGAACCATAGATATCAATTTTTTATTCCAAAACGCGTTGAAGAAAAAAATAGGCACACCTAGTAAGCAACCATAAATATCTACTATGATGCATGACGAAGAGGAATAAATGCGACATTATCTATCAAAATTATGAGACCAAGTGCAATAAATTTCACTCTCGCACAGAGTAACCAAAAATGAAAAGGAAGCTAAGACGCAGGGCTTAAATAGTGGTTTAAAAGTAGAGATGGAAGGTTTGAAGGATGCCACAAATTTCAATATCAAAGGTTTGAAGCATGGTTGAAAAAAAGAAAGGACAAGTGACCTAGAATATTTAAAGGAAGGTTTGAAAAATTTGCTAAAAGAAATGCTTCCTAGTGTTGACAAGGTACTTCATGAAAATCATTTTTAGGATAAAAGGAATAAAAATTTTGATTTTAGAGACTCCAATAGTGGGTTGAAGACTAGACACATTCTAAATATTGATATGAGGAAGCTTGATGGCAAGGATCTGGTAACATGGATACTACAGATGGAGCAATTCTTTGATCTACATAATGTGTCAAACACACAATAGGTACGCATTGAATTTTTATATTTAGAACAAAATCAGTTTGTGTGGTATCGATGGCTTTGTTCGCATAAATCAATTCTTACATGGACATTTTTTGTGGAAGAATTGGTAGCCCATTATGAGGATACAAAGAGCAATACCTTATTTAGCCAATTTATAAATCTCAGAAAAAATGGTTCAATCATAGAGCACATTCAGGACTTCCAAAGATTGAATATAATGGTAAATTATATTCTAGAGGAGCATATGTTTGATTTCTTCATATGAACTTTAAAGAATAACATCCAACACGAGGTTTCCCTTTTGGAACCTGATTAATTAGAGAAGGCATTGAAGGTGGCAAGAAAATTTGAAAACAAAATTATGGAAACACAAAAGTCTACCACTCAAAAATATAAAGGGGAAGTATTTCTTCTTCTAACCTTCCACATCGTACAAGGAGGACACCACAACAATTGGAGGGAAAAAGAGAAAAGGGGCTTTGTTATAGTTGTGATAGAAAATACACTAAAGGTCATAAGTGTGCGATGAAGAAATTATTTTACATAGATTGTGAGAGGAGGAAGAAAAGGAAGAAGAAACATCAAAAGAAGATGATATACACTAGGAACCAATGCCATAGAAAGAAGAAATGAATTTGACCATATATTTTAATGCATTGGTGGGAGTTACCACTCCTCAAACTCTCGAGATAGAAGGATATATCAAAAATAAAAAAGTAATAGTGTTGATTGATTCGGGTAATACCCATAATTTTATTCATTGTAAGATAGTTAAGGAATTAAATTGATTTCAATATCTAACATCGGAGTGTCAAGTGATGGTTTAAAATGGAGGAGCTAAAAATTTCTTTGGAGTGGTGGTGTTGATGTTGTACTAGGAGTCTAATGGTTATAATCTTTGGGGACAATATCTTTTAATTTTCAAGAACGTTTCATAAATTTTTTTGGGGAAGGAAAGTAAATTGAATTAGGGGGTAATGTAGGCAAATTAGGGAATATAATTATCTATAATAGTATGATGAAGCTTTTTAAGAAGGATCAATGAGGTATAATTACACAATTATGCTACCTAGAGGTACAAACATCGAAATCATCTATTTATCCAAATATCCAAAAGTCTTGGACAATCATTCCAAGGTGTTTGAGAATCCCAAAGGTCTCCCACCGATTAATTATTATGATCATGCTATTCAATTGATTCTAAAAAGTGTTCCTCCAAACATCAAGCCGCAAATATATCCATATGCCCAAAAGAGTGAAATTGAACGTATGGATGTAGAAATGCTAGAGGTCGATATAATTCAACCTAGTTAGAGTTATTTCTCTTCTCCAATAGTATTTGTGCATAAGATGGATGGATCATGGAGTATGTGTCCACATTATAGGGAGCTCAAAAAGCTCACTATTAAAGATAAATTTCCCATTCCTATCATTGATGAATTGTTGGATGAGTTACATGGAGCAGTTTACTTCACCAAGTTGGACCTTCATTTAGGATATCATCAAATTACAATGAAGACTGCAGAAATTTTGAAAATAACATTCATAACTCATGAAGATGATTATAAATTTTTGGTCATGCCTTTTGGCCTTACTGATGCACCTTCCACATTTCAAGGTTTTATTAATTCCATTTTCAAACCCTTCCTTAGAAAATTTGTGTTAGTATTTTTTAATGATATACTAATCTAGAACAAGTCTTGGAAGGATCATGTTCAACATGTTGAGAGGGTGCTCAAAGTATTGGAGGAGAAAGAATTATATCCAAAAACCTCTAGATGCTTTGTTGGACTATAGGAGGTAGTTTATTTGGGTCATATTTTATCTCATGAGTGTGTTAAGGTAGACCCTAAAAATATTAAATCCATTAAGGAATGAAAAATCCCCACATCCATAAATCATATTCGAGGATTTCTTGGGTTGGTATGGTATTATCGCAATTTTGTTAAGAATTATGGGAGAATACCATCGAATTTAACAACATTATTGAAGAAAGATGCATTTTCTTAGAATCCATAGGCAACTAAGGCCCTTCAATATCTTAAAGAGGCAATGTGCGAAGCACTGGTCTTATCTACACTAGAATTCAAAAAAACCCTTATTGTGAAATGTGATGCTTGAGGAAATGGAATTGGTTTTGTTTTAATGCAATAAGGAAGACCTATTTCTTTTGAAAGTAGGCCAGTGAAGGGAAAGTATGTGCACAAACTTATTTATGATAAGGAAATGTTGAAAATACTAGATGGACTAAAGAAATGGTGACCTTACCTAATGGGAAGGAACTTCAAGGTAAAAGAAATCATGATAGTATTAAATACTTTTTGGAACAAAGACTATCTTCAGAAGAGATGCAAAAATGGGTCACAAAGATGTTAGGTTATAACTTTGAAATCATCTACAAAAAATGGAAGAAAATGTTGTTATAGATGCACTCTCAATAGATGATGAGGATGTGGAAGAAATTCTTTACGCCATTTCTATTATCCAACCTGATTGTGTATGTGAAGCAAGGAATGAATGAAAGAATGATGAAGAGGTGTGGACACTCATTCATAAGTTGCAACAATATCCCATTACATATGATAGATTTATCTGGAAAAATGAAAAATTATGGCACAAGGAACATTTATATCTATGTAAGAATTCCCAACTGAAACAAAATATTCTTTTGGAATTGCCCACCTCCCCCTTAAGAGGGAACTCCGAATTTTGAAAAACATACCACAAGGTCAAGAAGTTTTTTTTTTTGAGTGGGCTTAAATTTGATATTAAGAATTTTGTGGCAAAATGTTTGGTTTTCCCACAAAATAAAGTTGAGACAATTAAGACCCCAGGTATGTTACAATATTTAGCCATTCCCAGTCAACCTTAGGAGGCGGTCCCAAAGGATTTTATCACATGTTTACCCAAGTCTGAAGGAAATAGTGTCATCATGCTCGTACGTGATCGACTTACCATTATTGACTTACCAAATATGCACACTTTTGTGTTATATCATCATTTTAAATCTAGTGCCATTGCTAATGTATTTATAGAAACAATTCAAAAGCTACATGGAAACCCAAAGATTATGGCAGTAGGCATTTGTTTGCAGCAGCAAAGCGAGTGTTATCTCCACAGGGGGTGGAAGGGGCCTCGCTTCTGACATCGACAACACAGGGACAGGACAAGGGCAAGAGGCCCATGCATGATGAGGGGCCATCAGGTGAGCAAGAGGCCGACTTCATCCTCATTCAGGATGATGATGCAGATGTGGAGAGTGCCAAACTTAGGAGGACCATCCAGGAGCAGAAAACAGAGATCCAAGACTTGGATTATTAGGTATTTGGTGCAGAGGAACAAACAGCTTGAGGACCAGCATGGGATCACGGAGCTGCAAAACATCTGTGAGAATTGCCAAGTTGCCCAACATAGGAGGATTGAGCTCACTCCATTAGAGCAAGAGATTAATAATGACCATGAGTCTTGGCTCGAGCGCATCGACATCCACCTTGAGAGACTGCTAGAGAAGGCTGACAGGGACAATACCATACTAAGGCAGATGGTTTATCATTATAGGGCATGGAACATGAGTTCAAAGCCTCGGATAAGGAGTATGAAGGCAAAATTGAGCAAAGTGACAAAGAGGAAAAAGAGGCAAAAAGAGCAAGATTGGCTTCGAATATTGACTTAAGCCTCTGTGGCCTAGCATAGCACTGCATAGAGGATCTCCAGCCCAAATTTCAAGAAATTTGGGACAATTTTGGTCACAACACAGGTTTTTTCTCCCTGTGTGTCATGCCACTGGCACGGCGCTTAGGATTGGGAGCTCCAAATCACAAATGGCTTGTATTTTTGGATTCATCATGCAAAATCATGACTACTTGTGCATGGACAAGAAACTTGGGCATGATTTGAGTCTCCAGGAGGTCAAAAACACTCAAACAATGACCTTTATACCCCTATTTTGACACACAAGAAGCAGTCTTCAGAGAATGAAGATTTGGAGAGGTAAATGAGCACCAAATTTAGAAATTCCACTTGGATTGGAAAGTAGACAGGCTAGGCTTTCCACCAAGCACACTTGGGCACAATTTTGACTCCTATAGGTACCTAAAAAGAGCTTCCAAATTGGCGCGACACATATAGATTTGGGCACGATGCATATAGAAAAAAAGGCCAAATCACTTCCGCTTTGCGACATTTCGATTCACGACTTTCTCCAAGTGGGCCCGGTCATCTACACTTCACTTTTTTCGGCACCTAAGGCAAAATTTAAAGTATTTTCACTAGAGGATGGCTTCTATCCAAGTGGCAAAGAAAGGCGAGCAGTCACCCAAGCCATTTGTCATTTTTGTAACGCTGCACCTGTAATTAATGCTTGGCTTTCCACTTCCACTTTGTAATGATTCTAAGAACTCCCCAACTCTTGGTCATTCTATTTCCTCATGGCATATTCTATTTATTGTATGCAAACCATTTGCAAAGGGTTGGTTGATTGTAATTTCTGGGAGACTGTGGGAGAGAAACTCAATTCTTCATTATATATTTTGACAGAGGATTAATGAAAGACAACGGCTCTGTTTCATGAGATTCATGTGTTCGTGAGTGTAGCAAATGTGTCTCTTTATGTTTCATATGTATTTCGTTATGTTTCACAGTTCATTGCATCTTCATTTCCAGTGAAATTTTCTAAGTAAGATAAGGTAGAATTCATATTTATTGCTCTGCCTATGGGAAAGTTTCACATATGTGTTCTTCTTCTGTTGAAAAGGATTCATGTTTTTATGCCCTTTTCACCCTCCTAAACAATCTCTCCGTTTCACATTACTTCAAATTTAATTGCTATACTTTCCGCATGTCTTGCCTCACGAAGTAATCTGTGCTTTTGTGTTAAATTCTATGCTCATTCTTGTTCGTTGGTCCCATACATCCCAGAAACTCAGTCATTTATAAAATTTTATTCTTGTATCCATATTTATTTACTAGCCTAAAATCAAGATTCACTGTAAGTCATCTCAGACCATATCATTTTGTTTATTCACTGAGTGTGACACAGAGAGAGCCCTCTCCTATTCTGGTAGGGCTAGCTACCAGACTGAGCGTGGTTTGTGGTTACCCTGAATTTTGCCTTCCTTCAGCCTAAGGTAGAATTAGGTGCTAACAGTGATAATCTTACGAAATATAACAATTCATTTTCCCCATTCCTAAGTCATATTTAATTCTACGATTGTGGCAATTTGGGCATGAGACAGTTAATTGTAAATATATCAGGAGAAAGATTACCTCTCAAAATATGCAAGAAAAAGAGGAAAATCAGTCATTGAAGATGAGAAGAAAGAGAGGAGTAGGGGAATATGATTTTTTGTTCAACAATTTGTGTGAATAAAATGGGATAAATAAAGGAGGAAGAAGTTATCAAAAACCTTGTCGCTCTCTGAAGAAAAATAAAAGAAAATTAAAAAGAATGATCCTAACATTTTAGTGATGGATAGCTCTATAATTTCCACCTACATTAACTGTAAACCTATGGAAATCAAGAGTGGAAACAAATATTCTCTTTAGGAGAAGAAATAATGTTGCAAGAGGACTTTTGTGAGGAGGGAGGAGATGAAGGAGAAGTGTAGTTTAGGCACGCAACCAAAAAGAAGCACAAAGACAGGTAAATAAGAAGGTTGAAAATATTGTCCTTGTTAGGACCGAGTATTTAAAGGTGTGAAAAAAAAGGAAGCTTAATATCATCAAGTGAAATAGATATGTGCCTTCTCTTCATTAAAAAGAGGAAAATGGCTTCAAGTGAAGCTAAAGAAATCAAATACAAATATCAAGATGGAATATACAGAATGGTGCATATGAAGGATTGATTTAAATTTGAGTCCAAGAGTTGTAACAAATATGAATGTGTTTATTCCTTATAACAACAGTGTAGGAGAAAGATAAAATGTGCAGCCAACAAGATTCTAGGGGAGTACACAAAAACATTTTATGTTGGGCAATGAAGATGAGTTACAATAGTCGAACGAAGTGACAAGGGCCTTAAGAGTTAAAATTAGGTCTTTAGGATTAGTTCGCAAGTAGTAGAAGAAAGAAAAACGTAAATAGATCATAATAGAAGAGAGGATGGGCTGAAGGGGAGCTACATTATTATCAATTGTAGGAATTATTCTTTTGGTCTCAGAAAGAGTATTATGTAGGAAATGAAAAGTTTACATTTTATGTGAATTACCCCTATTTCATTTAGGTAGCAAATTTGATTATGCCTAGCAACCTTGAGTTCATAGAAACAAGTGGTAGTACTTTTCATGTTCTTGGTTAGCATTTTTGATCGCTATGTCAAATGATAGTTCTTAATTCAGTTCAGTAACCTTCTGTTTTTTAGATATCTCTTTTTTAGAAGGAGCTTTCAAAGTTTTCCTCATGCAAAATCCAACCGATATTAATTGATTGGTATAGTTGGTGTTATTTAAGCACTAGTACCTAGTAATAGAAGAATTATATCCATGGGAGAAGAGTTGATGATTATTATTCCTAGGAGAAATGATTATAATATTTGAAGAAACAAAAATAGCGAAAAACAAGCTAAAATGCATCACTAACAATTGGTATTTGCAGTAGTAGAAGTGCCACTTGTAAGGTTAATTAGTACAAAGATCATTGGCAGAGGAGAATGTTCACTCAAAGAGGTCCAACATCCATGGAGTGTCTAGAGTTGGATGAGTAGACAAAAGTGGTAGTATCTGGTTAGGTGGAGGATATATTATATTATATATATATATATATATATATATATATATATATATATATATTATATAGCACTTTCAAGAAGAGAAATATTTATAAGAAGAAAAAATGACATGTTATACTAATGCCTATTTTTGCAGGTATCGTTACCATATTTGCAAATCATAATGCTTATAGGTGAATATTGGATCGTAGCTTTCAAGTGCCTCATTATAATAGATATCAACCCTGGATAAGAGAATATTAAAATTGAAGAATGAGAAAATATTAGTTGTTGGTAAGTAGAATGCACATCAAGTGAGAGAAATCCAATCCAATCCTTTTCCATTGATGACAAATGCGGAGAGAAAGTAGGCATCAGGGATTGACAGGGAATAAATCCATCATCAACAACCTAGAATGATGAGTCATTGTGATGGCTAGATGTAGCATGAGGTGTGGCCATCAATGAGCTGTTTCCATCAATGCCAAAGGGGGAGATTTTTGACATTGGTAGGTTGGAAAATGGTTTTGCAATGTTGTCATTGATGTCAAATTTAGCATTAATGTGTTTGCATTGACTTCAACTTAATGGATTGGTATGCTGGTATGTCGTAAGTATTGACGGGTGTTAGACTTGGAGACTTGGTGAGAGTATTGGAAGTGAGTCATATCTTTGAAGGAATTTATGCCTTACGAGATCAACTCATATGGTATTCATAGTGGCAAATTCGGCTGGTGCTTAGAAATACCATTCCAAACTTATGAAATTTTGGAAAGGACCCCTAGGATCAAAATTTATGGCCAAATGAATTTCTTAAGTTAAAATTCCCATAATTGGTATTTGGCGTTAATTTAACGTATTTTGTTCAAATTTGTTGTTTTAGATAAAGTGCTAAGGGGTGCACATGTTGAAAGTTGGATAGTGTGTTATGTGTCCCCGACATGCCATTAGATGACATGAGTTGAAACTAGCCTGAGTGACAGCCAATAATAAAGAGTAGTAATTCCTTATGGACTATCGGTTTGAGACTCCAAAATATGGAGTTGGTGATTCCATCTTAGTGGATCTCTAAATATAGCTTGGAGATTGTTGCTTCCTACAAGTGGGTGCTTGAAATAAATCCATGAAGTTGGTGTTTCTAGTAAGCTTATTGGGTGTCTACATAAGAGGGATTTGGTGCTTCCTACTACTGTGTGTTAGCTAACAATCTAAGGGTTGGTGCTTCATTGAGTCGATGCTCACAAAATATATGATCTAAATAGAGTAGGAGCTCATATTTTTCATCACAATAACCAAAGATTGTTGGTTTTTCGCCTTTGGGTTTCCACGTTAAATCTCTATGTTATTTTGTTTATGTTATGTAGGGTGTGTGTTTATATTGATGTTTTGAATTATATTTTTGTTACATAATATAATTATGATGGCTCACATGAATCATTACAAAGCTAATAAATAAAATATAAATTGGCATTAAAAGTAAAATTAGCATTAATATTGATTCACCCCTCCCCATCTCATTATTAATCATTTTTGCTAAAAATAAAGACTTTTAATTCTTCATATGAAGTTAACATGTAAAATTAAAAAAAACAAATAATCACAAAAATTACACTCGCACACACACACAGAACATATATATATATAATATATATATAGACACACACACACACACAGACACAAACAGAGATAATATTTCCATTCTGCAGATATAAGAAACATATTAAAAAATATTTATGACAAGAAAACATTTTAATTTTGACAATGTGGGTCAAATAACATATTTTAGTTGCCATGTTAAGTAGAATATTGCATTGTCAATTATGTACATGTTATAAAAAGGAAATGGAAACAAAAAAAATTAAGTCATTTTTATTAGTATTATTGTATTATTCATCTTAGGGCGTAGCATAGATACATGCTAACCCTAGACATATTTGCTAGCAATTTAACTTCTACATCTCTGTGCATAGTGATTGATATTCCTCTTCACAAAATGTAACTGTTAAATGAGTTTCTTTTATTGATTGTCAATTGGATTTGAGAGATTTAGTCCAACTAAAATAACTTCTAATTTAGTGTTTGGTTGAAATCTTTTTTCAACTAATTAATTATGTTGTTAAAATGATATTTCTATTTGAAACCAATACTTAACTTATTTATATGTCTATTTAGTAAAAATACAATATAGGTTTTTGTGTGCAATTTTTTATTTGAATTGATTTCAAAGCTTGTAGCTTTGGCAGTGACCATAAATATGTTAGAGGTGTGAGGAGTTTTTTTTATTTCTATGCTTGTTTTCATTATGTGACTGGATTAAAGGGATGACATGTGTGAATTATTGATCCGTTAGTGGATACTGATTATAGGAGAGAGAATTCATTTTAGAGGAGTTGAGAATCTCGACAAGTATAGACAAGTGCCTTGATCATGGTGGAGTTGGACTCTATTAGAGGTAAAGGTTTGTTGAAGTTGTATATTACAATACTAGAAGCGTTAGGATTCGTTTGGTTGAATTATTATATTAGGGGCACTCTCATTGAGCTCAATTCGAGGTGATTCATTTACCACATCAATGGAGAAGGGAATCTGCAGTGGTGTTTGTTCTAAGCCACAAATCTGTTGTCATTCTTGTGAATGCATTGATTCCTGGGAACGAACAAACTAGAAGCATCGTTGAACGATTGTTGGTCATCTTGATAATGAATGCCAAAAAGTATCTTGGCCCCACAACATTACTACATGATAGCAATGGATAAATGAAATTATTATAGAAAAGTGGATCGAACAATGTGTTGTGTTGGTTGACACACTTGTTGGACTCCTCTACAAGAGCCCATGTTTGAGTTGAGTTGATACATCATCCCACTAGTTTCCAAGGTGCTTCTCATGACCCATGCTATGCACCCATCTTTAGAATGGAAATAATAATAGTCTTATTAT
Organism: Pinus taeda; assembly: GCA_000404065.3. NCBI lineage: Eukaryota > Viridiplantae > Streptophyta > Pinopsida > Pinales > Pinaceae > Pinus > Pinus taeda. Next base: position 6,208 of record APFE031684882.1, on the reverse strand, counting down.
TTCCAACTACACATTATTTTTTTGATCCCTGATATTCACCTCTTGAAAAATGGTCAATGCCATTAAATGCATTGCATGGACTTTGAGGTTGTCCGTTATTTATGAAAATACTTATTTAAGGGAAAGAACAATTGTGGAAGTGTGTCGCAGACTATGATAATAAATCATAGTGTGTGTCTTGACATTAATATTTGATGGATGTTGTCTCTATCCCACCCTTGAATCATGTAACATTTTGAGACTTTCATGGTCAAAGTCAAGACAAAAAATGCAAAATCTAGGTTTTCAGTTAATCCTCGGTGTAACAACCTTTCTTGAGGCCACACATGGTTACTAGCTGAATATGCTATCCATTGGTGCTTGGTATTCAGGATTCAGATATCACTTAAGGTTTCTAAGTTTGTAAAGGCCTAGACTAGGTTTGGGCTAGATTACTACCCAAGGTATGGGATGTGGTCCTACATGAAAGCCCACTAGAAATATCTCCTATCTTCCCATTTTTGATCTAGGCATTTCGTCAATCGCTTACAACTTAGTTAAATTGGATGGTGAATGACCAGATATTCTCCAATTGGCACGCGACCAAACCAAATGACATGATCATGGTTCCTATGGATAACAAGGAAGCAAGCCTTATAATATTATTATATTACCCTTGTTTAATGAGTGGGCATATTTAAGTGTTGTGATAACAAGGTGGCTAGATATATGACCAAGGTTCACTTTGGTGCCGCTTTGGTTGATTGAGATTTAGCAGGGTGGCGGAATGGGAACCATACCCGTGAGAATCATTTTAATGGGGCACTACGACTGAATGATGAAAGCATAGTATCAGTTTTATCTAGGGCCTTGATTAATTATGGGGCCTCAAAAAACATCTTTGACATAATCGGGTGGGGTCCAAAACGGGAAACCACTTACGATAAAACCAATCTATGATTTTCAGATAAATTCAAAATGGAACCCCATGCAGGGGTGGAACCACACTTCTATTATGACATAACATCATGTCAATTTGATACTTTGTGTTAGGAGAGGAACCTTATGCCTTGACTCTATGTAATAAAATGTATCTTGATGGATACATAGGAATATTCCTTCTGTGAGAACCAAAACTATGAACTTGGAATTGACCATAGCTTCCCAAATTATTTGAAATATATCCTCCTTTTGTACTTATGGTAGCTAAAACTATTTGATCCTTCTGCAAGGGTTCCTTACTGTGATGGCTTTTTTAATGCACAAAAGCACTTGATATGAGAAGTTCAATTATCTCCTCTTATCACAATGTTAATGAAAAATATTAGAGATTAGGCACATAATAAATAGAGAATGCAATTCAAGTTGACCTTAAATTATGTAGAAACATGTCACGACACAGACTTGCAATTTCACCATATAGGTCTGATAACTAGTCAAGAAGCGGTATATTTTCTCTCTTCTTCCATGTTTTCTTCTCATCTTGTTTGGCCTAAAGAATATCTCTCTAATACAAAATGAAAGCTATAAATAATAACCCTCTATTATTTTCACATATGTCCCTCTTCTACAAGATAATGCCACTCGACCTAATAAAATTTTTACATCTATCCCTTGATGATAATTCAACATAACCTCCAAACCAACACATATTCTCCTTGGCTAAATATGACATTTTACAGAAAATATTGGAATGGAAATTATTCATTTGGGTGAAATAATTTTGCACTAAGATGCTCCTACATCAATATTCATATGTAGAACGAGCTTCAATAATTGTCAAATGTAGTTATGAGTGACGAAATATTGATTAAGGAGCTCTAGGTAGTAATATAGTTATATTTTTTAATAAGAAAAATGGTTTTATTATGATTTTTCCTTTGTAAATTAAGTGATGACCAATGTCCAAAATTAAATGAAGATAGGTTATGTTATAACATTGATTAAAGTACATCCACTAGTACTTCCGCAGGAAACTGGTGAGTAAAACGGTTGGAACCCATGTATCTTGGTATATGGAAGAACATCTATATTATATCTTTTAGTGCAATGATTTCAACCCAAGAATTGATTATTCCATGAACCAAACGTACCTTCAATAGATTGAGTTGAAGTAAAGCAACATAAATGATTTACCATTTAGTTTGGAATTTATGGATGTATGGGAGATCCCTCATTATTGAATATCAAGTGGAAGTAAAGAAGCATGCATGTTTTACCAGTTAGTTTGGAATTTATGGATGTATGGAAGATCCCTCATTATTGAGGTTATGAGACATCACGTGGACATTGTTTAGTAATTGAATTTGGGAAATTCGCCATTCGAGAATTTAGGAGTGGTACTCAAAAAATTCAACTTTCCAACTTTACCTTTATCAAAGTTATGAGACAACTTGATGGAATTCAGTCCACATGATTTTTAAAATGATTGCAAATGCCAATAAAGACATCGCTAGACAAGAAGATCAAAGACAAGTACTCATGAAGGAACGATGTTGGAGATTGAACTCATGCTTTTCATCATAAAATGTAATTGTTACCTGAGTTGTTTGATTGTTAGTTATTTGAAATTGAGAGATTTATTCCAACTAAATTAGCTAGAATTTTAGAGTTTGGTTGAGGCTTCTCAGCTAATTGACTTTGTGGTGAAGATAAAATTTATATCTTAAAAAATTACTTGATGTATTTATATGTGAGTTTAGTAGAATAAAAAAAAAATTGGTTGTGCAATTACTTTTTAAAATATATATTCCAAAAGAGATATAAGGTAGATATTTTAGTTAAGGAAAATTAAGTAAAGAAGGAATTATAATTTCGAATTCCATGCATCAACTCTCGGTTAGGGAAATATAGAATTTAACCTTATATCATGATGTAGAAAAATACCATGAATCTCATAGAATGATGTACAAAACTAAATCTTCAACATTTTGTTCCTTTTACTACCATTTTATCCTTTACCTATTAGTTGAAATATATGTTTAATATTTGTGATTTTTCAAGATGTATCCATTGGAGTATTCGAAAAAAAAAATTAAATAATAAAAAATAACAATCTTATCTCACATAAAACTCTATGGTCCATAGCTAGAGTACTCCTTTAGATAATAAGAAATTGCTTGGTATGAGTTACTTTATTTATGTGTGTATATATATATATATAAACAAACTAAAGTGACATTAAAATATTAAAGTGACAATAGAATATTTTCTTTATTATTGCTATTCTTTTTTTATTTCATTAATTTTAATTAAATATGGATGGAAATACACATTTCCAATTACCAAAGTACCTTTTAAAACAATGATAATTTTATTTGTCCATTTTTTAATAAAATTTGTAATAAATGAAAATAATTAATTTAATATTAAAAATTCCATAGTTTCTAGAGAAAAACAATCACTATTAAGGGATCAATCAATTTACACTAAGATAATCAAAGGTCCATATTAACGCTGGATCTACAAACCTTTTCTTGAGTGAAAAGTTTGTGAAAATGTTTGGACCTCTAAAGACTTGATCTAAGATATACCAAGAGCACAGAGGGATCAAATCTCTCAAGATGCAAACCTCTTCTTAAGGGAAAAACTTGAGGAAATGTTTGTACCTCTAGAGATTTGATCTAAAGTTAAGATGGATACATGCTCATATTGAGAAAAACATAATTTAGGATGCAAACTTCTTTTTGAGTGCAAAACTTAAAAAAATATTTGACACTCTAAAAATTTGATGTAAAGTTAAGACAGATCTATAGTGATATTAAGAACCAAAATAATAGATTTTTTTACGTTTTCACTCTTTTTTATACAATATATGCTATATGCTATAATAAAAACATCTCTTTCGTAATTTGAAATAAAAAAACCTATTAATAAAATAATAACTTTCTCATATTTCCTCTTTCTATATCTATATATATTTGAAGAATTTGTCTTTACTCAAAATTCAGATTGAATATTAATGATTTCACATTAATTTTTTTGTTATTAATAATTTTCAATATTATTTATTAATTACATAATAGAAATTAAATAAATTGCAAATTACTCATCAATATAGAAAACAATATTTGTTATTTTAAAACTTATTTTATGGTTTCCAAATAAAATTTTAAGTGAAAACATAGGGAAACATCTCCCTCTTATTGAAGTGTAAAATGCCTATCAACATAGAAATAATCCACTTGATTATATAAAAATAACTATCTTTTTTGGTCTTTAGTGGACGAGCGCACTTCACAATTTATTAATATATCTGCCCGCATTCATCGGAAACCAAAACCCTACCTCGGTCTCAACGGACTTCACAATTTAGTAAAATATCTTCCCCCAATTCCACGGAAACCAAAATCCGGAAACCAAAATCCGAGCCACAGCTAGGAGAAACCCCTAATTTGCTAACCCTCCATGTAATTAAAAGATAAGTGGAACCAAGATTGACACGACATAGCTTATAACTCAAATTATGATACCAAATTGTGGCAACAATTTAGGTATGTCATGGGGCAAGAGCCTGGTGCCAATCGAGGTCTGCAATGCCGTAAGATCAATGGTGAGTGTATTTGAAAGGCAGTAGTCTATAATGCGACTTTTTGAAAGTTTTTTCGGCAGATTTTTCCGGTCAAAATCCGGCAGCAATTCATTGGAATCCTAAGTTTGATAGGTAGTTTCTGCACAATCAATGGCTCCCAGGGGTTTTCAGCGAGCTGAATCCAAATATGCAGTTAAAAAACCATTTTAACTGCTAAAAATCAAGATTTAACCTCATTTCTTCTACCGGATCCCGTCACCGGAATCTCTAAAAAGTCGCATTATAGCCAACTCGCTTTGAGTTCAAGGTTGGTAGTGGCACGATGGAAATGACGTAAAACATTTTTAAACACTACAATATGACGAAAAGCGTTAAATAAAACTAGTCATGAATATGAGAGGTAAGTACCAGGGCAATAAACCTGCTCCCCCACGTGCACACTGCGCCACACTCTAACCCTAATCGTTAACCTGGTTTGGAAACCCAGTCCAACAAACAGATACCGCCTTTGAAAACCCGCCATAGCATGTTGTTTTCTCATGCGCCCGAATCGCCGCAGACGCACCGGTGCAATGGGAGGTAACAAACAAGCATATACACTCTAACCCTAATCGTTAACCTGGTTTGGAAACCCAGTCCAACAAACAGATACCGCCTTTGAAAACCCGCCATAGCATGTTGTTTTCGCATGCGCCCAAATCGCCGCAGACGCACCGGTGCAATGGGAGGTAACAAACAAGCATATAAGAGTTAAGAACCAGGCCAATAATACCCCTTGCTCACATGCAAACTGCGCCACAGTCTAACCCTAATCACTAACCTTGTTTCGAAACCCACTCTCACAAACAGATACCACCTTTGAAAACCCGCCATACAATGTGGTTTTCTCACCCATCCACATCGCCATCGACGCAGTAGTTTTGTCCTCTCCGTTCTTTTAACTAGGGTTGATTTCTAGGTCTTGGTGCTATTCTTTTTCTGTTTCTGAGAAAGATCAGGAGCACCGGGAAGGTTTTTTGACCACCTTTATGCTATGCCAGGATCGAATCCGCAGCCGATTCGACTGGGTGGCTCGGTCAGACTCGGAGATGGAACTAGTAAGGCGTGCCTTGAGGCGGCAAAGGTTTTTGAGATATTTTGAGCTAGGGTCGGCGAAGGGTTAGGGATTTTGGCGTAGTATATACCAGATCGCCCAAGGGTGCAGCTTAGGGGAAAGCTTGGCGATGTTCGCGCGTAAACGGCAGCCGGGAATCTGCATTTTCAGCGGAAGCGGAGCTGTGAGCAACGTTTCCCCGCGACGCCGGCCACGGCTAGCGCAGTCTTGACCTTGGATGGACGGTTGGACACCTTATCCCTGTGTGGCGGCGTCTGTGCGAATGACTCAGCCCTTAGACCTTAGTGTTTAGGGTAGTTTATTTTTAATTGAAGAAATCATGTTTGGACAGCTTTGAGGTATATATAACCTTAAGGGATTGGACATGAAACATATAGCTACCAAATTGTTGGGTATTTTTGCAATGGAATGGGAAAATACCAAAACCAGACAAACACCACAGAGCCAATGCTCTGTTTCCTTTGTTCCAGGATCTTTTTGCACAGAGGACCCTTTAAAAAAAAAGCTGAGAACAGAGTATTTCATCACCATAAAAGATCTCTATTCATTAAAATAAAATGACTGATATACATTCATCCTCTTTG